>JAWZYT010005937.1:0-80000 GCA_034508575.1 Petrolisthes manimaculis | reverse complement strand
GTGTGTGTCGGTGTGTTTGTGTGTGTGTGTGTGTGTGTCGGTGAGGGAGTAATCTAGCCGGCGGTTAGTTCAGTTCACCGCCGACCATCAGTGTTAACAGAACCTCAACCAGGATTAAGTATTGAAGTGATATATTTAGTGAATTAATTACGGCTTAATCTAATTTAATTTTGGGTTAATTCGTATTCAAACTTCAATCAGGATTAAGTATTGGATTATTTATTTATTGAAGTGATATATTTATCGAATTAATTATGGCGTAATTTAATTTTGGGTTTATTAGTGATATATTTATTGAATTTATTGAGGCCTAATTTATTTAATTTTGGGTTTAAAGTGTTTACGAATATTTCCTCTAACTAATATATATATAATTACTAACTTCACTCTCCATAAAATACCAGCATTTTTACGGGTAACTTACTTAGAAAATTAGTTAATTAAGTGAGGTGTAGGGTAAAAAAAAAAAAAAAAAAAAAAAATAATAATAATAATAATAATAATAATACGAGATATTTTCGTTGGCAGAAAAATATTTGTGTTAAAATTAATATTAGGAATAATTGTATTCTATGTGGCTGAGGAAAAAAATAATATATAGGAATATTAAATATAGTAGTTAAACATTAAATATAACTAGAGAATACACCTGGGAGAAAGAAATTGTTGAAATGGTTAAATATATAGGTTTTTAGGGGACTAGTTTTTTTCACGAGACGTGTGTGTGTGTGTGTGTGTGTACGTGTGTGTGTGTGTTGGTGGATATTTATTTCTCTCTCTCTCTCTCTCTCTCTCTGTAAACACACACACACACACACACACTCTAACATTATCGGTGATTGGCTGAAACCGAATGATAATTATATTTGAAGCACTCGCTAACCTCCAATTATCTCACTACATCACATCACAGGTAATTACCATTTTACACAAAATCTATAAGAGATACGTTGATGAAATTTATAGGATAGATGCATCACCTATCCCTGCATATAGGGTAAAAAAATTATTGATCTAGGTATAAAACGAAGGTTAGGAGAACTAGAAATGTTAACTCATAATTTACACACCGACAACCTCTCCCAACTCTCCTCTCGTGTGTGTGTGTGTCGGTGTGTTTGTGTGTGTGTGTGTGTGTGTCGGTGAGGGAGTAATCTAGCCGGCGGTTAGTTCAGTTCACCGCCGACCATCAGTGTTAACAGAACCTCAACCAGGATTAAGTATTGAAGTGATATATTTAGTGAATTAATTACGGCTTAATCTAATTTAATTTTGGGTTAATTCGTATTCAAACTTCAATCAGGATTAAGTATTGGATTATTTATTTATTGAAGTGATATATTTATCGAATTAATTATGGCGTAATTTAATTTTGGGTTTATTAGTGATATATTTATTGAATTTATTGAGGCCTAATTTATTTAATTTTGGGTTTAAAGTGTTTACGAATATTTCCTCTAACTAATATATATATAATTACTAACTTCACTCTCCATAAAATACCAGCATTTTTACGGGTAACTTACTTAGAAAATTAGTTAATTAAGTGAGGTGTAGGGTAAAAAAAAAAAAAAAAAAAAAAAATAATAATAATAATAATAATAATAATACGAGATATTTTCGTTGGCAGAAAAATATTTGTGTTAAAATTAATATTAGGAATAATTGTATTCTATGTGGCTGAGGAAAAAAATAATATATAGGAATATTAAATATAGTAGTTAAACATTAAATATAACTAGAGAATACACCTGGGAGAAAGAAATTGTTGAAATGGTTAAATATATAGGTTTTTAGGGGACTAGTTTTTTTCACGAGACGTGTGTGTGTGTGTGTGTGTGTACGTGTGTGTGTGTGTTGGTGGATATTTATTTCTCTCTCTCTCTCTCTCTCTCTCTGTAAACACACACACACACACACACTCTCTCTAACATTATCGGTGATTGGCTGAAACCGAATGATAATTATATTTGAAGCACTCGCTAACCTCCAATTATCTCACTACATCACATCACAGGTAATTACCATTTTACACAAAATCTATAAGAGATACGTTGATGAAATTTATAGGATAGATGCATCACCTATCCCTGCATATAGGGTAAAAAAATGATTAATCTAGGTATAAAACTAAGGTTAGGAGAACTAGAAATGTTAACTCATAATTTACACACACCGACAACCTCCTCTCCCAACTCTCCTCTCGTGTGTGTCTGTGTGTCAGTCTGTGTGTGTGTGTGTGTGTGTGTCGGTGAGGGAGTAATCTAGCCAATGGTTAGTTCAGTTTACAGCCGACCATCAGTGTTAACAGAACCTCAACCAGGATTAAGTATTGAATTATTTATTATTTATTATTTATTTATTATTATTTATTATTTATTATTATTTAGTGAATTAATTATGGCGTAATTTAATTTTGGGTTTATTGAAGTGATATATTTATTGAATTAATTTTGGCGTAATTTAATTTAATTTTGGGTTAATTCGTGTTCAAACTTCAATCAGGATTAAGTAGAGATTATTTATTTATTGAAGTGATATATTTATTGAATTAATTGTGGCGTAATTTATTTAATTTTGGGTTTATTAGTGATATATTTGTTGAAGTGATATATTTATTGAATTAATTTTGGCTTAATCTAATCTAACTTTGGGTTTATTGAAGTGATATATTTATTGAAGTGATATATTTATTGAATTAATTACGGGTTAATCCCTAAAGGACCGGGGATAGTGAAATTACTGTGCCTCCCACAGGCTGGACCAGGGGTTGAGCGAAAAACACGTAAAATAGCCTGTTTTTGCATGCTCTGTACTCCTAACCTACAACGAACGAGTTAATTATTTTAGTGCCATGAGAACGAGCAACTCGTCCTCTTTCTATTGGTACCAATGGGAAGTCTGTAGGTTTAATGGTTACAGAATTACGATGAGTTGAATGAGGTACTGTCGCCGTACGTTGAGCGCTAGTGTTTGTGTGGGTGTGGTGACCGTGGCGAGGTAGTAGAAAATGGGGATAGGCGCTCGTCAGCTAAGCCACTCACCAACACACTCGGACATAACAAGATCAATAATACCTCAATTTTACCCTAGAAAAGGCAGTGTGTACTCAGTCTGAGCAGCCCATCCTACTATAAACCAGTGTAGCCAAAGTCTGGTGTAAAAAAAAATGGGGAAAATTCCTTAACCTTGGGAAATTTTAACAATTCGGCATATGCCGGGCCTGGTCCTTTAGCAGCAACCCGTCATATGCCGGGCCCGGTCCTTTAAGGGTTAAGGGTTTAGTGAAGGAGTATCTACCAGTGATCTACAGAGCAAATAAGAAGGGATGGATGACATCCGTAATCTGTCAAAATTACGTTGCAACGTATCTTTCGCCTACACTACGTGACTATGCAGCTGCTCAAAACACTGCCAACCGTTTCCTTCTGCTCGTGGACAATGCACCAAGCCACCCTGCTGCAATGGATGATTGGTCAGATAATATTGAAGTAATGTTCCTGCCAAAAAACACCACAGCCATAATCCAGCCCATGGACCAGGGCGTGATTGCTACGTTTAAAGCTTACTACCAGCGTCGTACCATGAGTCAGCTTATCAATGCCATCGACGCAACTCATCACTGTACAATAAAAGAATTTTGGTCAAAATACAACATAAAGAAGGCCATTGACAACATTGATGCAGCATGGAAGGAAGTGACTGAAAATACATTGAATTCCACCTGGAAGAAACTGTGGCCTGAATGCGTCAAGACAGGCTTTGACTTCACTGGTTTTGATGATATGGGAACAATTCGGAAAGACATTGTGCGACTCTTTCATCTAGCTGGATTCAAGGAAGTCGACGAAGATGATGTGCAAGAGTTGCTTCAATCACACAGCGAGCCACTCAGCAATGAAGATCTGATGCAGCTAGACCAACACCGAGCGCTCCAAGGTGACAACGACGACGATGACGATAATGCGCCACAGCGAGGGCTAGACATAAAAACCCTCCGTGAAATTTACACAACCATTGACGAAACCTTGGATAAAGTGAAGGAGAGAGACCCTAACCCAGCCAGAAGTGCAGCATTTGCCCACTCTGTAGAGGAAGCACTGAAGGTGTATAAGGCAATTCTGCACGACAAGACACAGTTGGCCAAGCAGAGTAAAATCAGCAGCTTTTTCAAGCCAGTGTCCCAAGCCTCACCCTCAACATCAGCTGGTCCTGCATCACGCGCCGCTCCCTCAACATCAGCTGATGAAGACTGTGACTCGCCACCATCACCTCACTCCGTCCACTTATCGTGCTCAGACAGCCCTACATCTGACGATGAGTAGTCCGCTGTCTTCACAGGTGTGAACAACATGGTAATTTCATCATTCTTCTTTTCTTATCAGTGGAAATAGGCCTACCGGGGAAACCACTATAAAAAATAACGCGTCCGTAAACACTTACCTCTTGGGTGGCGTGGAAAAGTGTTATTTTTTTATCTATATAAGCTAAAATTGTGCGAATATTCGCGGTCATGGAACGCATCTATTTAATTCCCATTAAACCTTAACTTCGATATCCAAAATTTCGATATACGAATAGATCTTCGAGAACATAACCCCTTCGAATATCGAGGGAGGCCTGTACAAGAAATGATCGGGGCTAAATATTGGGACCTAGCTGAATCTGGCAACACTGCTACAAAATGGTGTTAATTTTAGATTATATCATACAATATTTTACTTAGTTAAGCTAGTACCCTGTATTAATAATTAATAAGATTTTGGTATCTGTTAAGCTAAAATTTTTTTTTTTTTTTTTTTTTTTTTTTATATATATTAACAAAGATGAGGACAAAGGCCACAGGCCCGCTTACCGTCCTCATCTACATAGTACAGTGAGAGAGTGGTCCAAAATCATGTCCAATTTCGTTCGAGATGCCCTGACACATTGCGTTTGAAGGTACATAAGTCGTAGTAAGGTGGAAAGATGGATGAAGGTAGAGTGTTCCAGAGTTGACCAGTTGTGTATATGAAAGACTGAGAGTACCGGTTAACTCTTGCATGAGGGAGTTGGACAGAAAAGGGGTGAGAACGAGAGGCTTGACGAGTGTTGCATGTTCTCCTGAGGGGAGGAAGCATACATTGAGAGAGTTCAGAAGAGCAATGTCCAGTGTAATAGCGATAGAAGAGAGAAAGTGATGCAACACTGCGGCGAAGAGAGAGAGGTTGTAGTGAATCAGTAAGAGGAGGAGAGTTGATGAGACGAAAGGCCTTTGATTCCACCTTGTCCAGTAGTGTTGTGAAGGTTGATCCCCCCCACACATGAGAGCCATACTCCATACAGGGGCGGATGAGACCCCTGTACAGAGACAGTAACTGTGTGGGGGTGAAGTATTCACGGAATCTGCGCAGCACACCTAACTTCTTTGAGGCGATTTTAGTAAGAGAGGTAATGTGATCTCTCCAGGAGAGATTATGAGAGAAAGAGACTCCAAGAATATTAAGAGAAGAGGAAAGGTCAAGTTGTGTATCGTTAAAGGAGAGGGGATAGACATCAGGAAGATTAGTACGAGTTGAAAGATGAAGGAACTGTGTTTTTGAGGCATTGAAAACAACAAGGTTCTCTCTGCCCCAGTTAGAGATGAGGGAAAGATCAGAAGTCAGGCGTGCTACTGCATCATCACGTGATGTGGAGAGGAGCTGCTGGGATGGACGGTTGTCAAAATGAGTGGAGTAGTGTAGGGTGGAATCATCCGCATAGGAGTGGATAGGGGAAGAGGTACAGTTAAGAAGGTCATTAATGAACAAAAGAAAGAGGGTGGGTGATAGAACAGAACCCTGAGGAACACCACTATTGATAGTCTTGGAAGAAGAACAGTGACCGTCTACAACAGCAGCTATAGAACGGTCAGAAAGGAAATCAGAGATAAAGGTGCAGAGAGAGGGATAGAAACCGAATGAGGGCAGTTTGTAGATTAAAGCTTTGTGCCAGACTCTATCAAAAGCTTTGGATATGTCGAGGGCAACTGTAAAAGTTTCACCAAAGTTCCGAAAGGAGGATGACCATGAATCAGAGAGGAGGGATAGAAGATCGCCAGTAGATCGTCCCTGACGGAAACTATACTGGCGATCTGAAAGAAGGTCATGACAAATAAGGTGCTTATGAATTTTGAGGTTAAGAATAGATTCGAAGACTTTAGATAGACATGAGGTCAGAGCAATAGGGCGATAGTTGGAGGGTTGGGAACGGTCTCCTTTTTTCGGAACAGGTTGGATCAGAGCAAACTTCCAGCAAGAAGGAAAAGTGTTAAATGATAGACATAGACGGAACAGTTTGCCTAGGCAGGGTGTCAGTACGGAAGCACAGTTCTTGAGAACAACAGGAGGAATCCCATCAGGTCCGTACGCCTTCCGAGTGTTAAGGCCAGAGAGGGCAGAAAATACTTCCTTTGAAGAGATTCTAATGGCAGGCATAAGTAAGTCAGAGGGGGGTGGAGTTGGAGGAACAGAGCCGGAATCGTCCAGTGTAGAGTTAGAGGCAAAGGTTTGAGAGAAGAGTTCAGCTTTATCAGGTGAAGAGATGGCAACATTTCCATCAGGAAGGATGAGGGGAGGGAAAGAGGAAGAAGTAAAGTTACTGGAGAGATTTTTGGCTAGAGGCCAGAAAGAACGAGAGGTGGAGGAGTTGGACAGGTCATTGCACTTGGCACGGATGAAGGATTTTTTGGTTAGTCGGAGAACAGATTTGGCGCGATTCCGGGCAGAGATATACAGAGCACGAGATTCGTCAGTTTGAAGGCGTCGGTGCCGTCTGAAAGCTACCTCCTTGTTGTGGACAGCAGTAGAACAAGCGTGATTAAACCAAGATTTTCGTGAATTAGTAAGAGGGAAAGAATATGGAATGTATGCCTCCATGCCCGAGATGATCACCTCCGAGATGCGTGCAGCACTCTCTGAGGGACCCCGGCCACGAAAGCAAAAATCACTCCATGGGAAATCTTGAAAGTACTGCCTCAGATCATCCCAGCCAGCAGCGCTGTAGTGCCACAGACGACGCTTGCTGGGAGGGTCCAAAGGTCTTACAGGAGCGATAGGACAGGATACTGAAATAAGATTGTGATCGGAGGAGCCCAAAGGAGAGAAAAGTTCAACAGAATAAGCAGAAGGATGAGAGGTTAGGAATAAGTCAAGGATATTGGGCTGATCTCCAAGGCGGTCTGGAATACGGGTAGGGTACTGAATTAACTGCTCTAGGTCGTTGAGGATAGAAAAAGTAAAGGCTTGTTCACCAGGTGGATCAGTGAAGGGAGATGAAAGCCAAAGGCGGTGGTGAACGTTGAAATCTCCTAAAATGGAGATTTCTGAGAAAGGAGAATGTGATAGAATGTGTTCCACTTTTGAAGTAACATATCGAAGAATTTTGTATAGTCAGTAGAGTTAGGAGATAGATATACAGCACAGATGTATTTAGTTTGAGAGTAGTAGGTTAGCCGAAGCCAGATAGTTGAGAAATCAGAAGAGTCAAGTTCGGGAACACGAGAACAAGTGAGGTCGTTGCGTACGTATACGCAACATCCGCCTTTGGCACGAAACTGAGGATAGAGAAAGTAAGAGGAGACAGAGTAGGGGTTGCTGTTAGTTAATGCTGAGATCTGGGTCTCGGTGAGGAAGAGAAGATGAGGTTTAGCGGAGAAGAGGTGGTGTTCAACAGAGGAGAAGTTAGAGGAAAGACCGCGAATGTTGCAAAAGTTGATAAAGAGTGTGTCAGACAATGATCCAGGGCATCTCGGGGGGTCGTCAACAAATGGTCCAGACTGAGGGGAGTTTATTGACCCATCCCCAGGGGCCTCCGAGGCTTGGTTTTTAATTGTATTCATATTTATTAATTAATTTTTGGGGATATAATTTGGACAAAGGGTGTGGTGTGTAGCGTGTTTGTATATATTGTGTAAATAGAGAGAGTGATGTCTTTGGGAGTATGTTGGACTACTCTCGGTGTATGTGAGACACGAAAAAGATCAGCAAAGGTGGACAGACAGGTGAAACGGGAGTTCCAACCCTCCCTATCACCAGTCCAGCGTCCACCCTAGGAGTACTGCCCTGTTTGGTTGGTGTCTCCAACCTCCTCCTTCTTCAACATCTTCGATACCCGTTTATATCCCAAATTTAGCCTAAAAACACCGAAAAATCGAGTTTTTTGGGTCTCAGAAGCGATTTGTACTGTGCTAGAAAAATTTCAATTTTCAGGCAAAAAAAATACTAAAACACGTTTTTTTGGCCCAAAAAGTCGATTTGTGCATGCATCTTCGATACCCGTTTATATCCCAAATTTAGCCTAAAAACACCGAAAAATCGAGTTTTTTGGGTCTCAGAAGCGATTTGTACTGTGCTAGAAAAATTTCAATTTTCAGGCAAAAAAAATGCTAAAACACGTTTTTTTGGCCCAAAAAGTCGATTTGTGCATGCATCTTCGATACCCGTTTATATCCCAAATTTAGCCTAAAAACACCGAAAAATCGAGTTTTTTGGGTCTCAGAAGCGATTTGTATTGTGCTAGAAAAATTTCAATTTTCAGGCAAAAAAAATGCTAAAACACGTTTTTTGGGCCCAAAAAGTCGATTTGTGCATGCATCTTCGATACCCGTTTGTATCCCAAATTTAGCCTAAAAACACCGAAAAATCGAGTTTTTTGGGTCTCAGAAGCGATTTGTACTGTGCTAGAAAAATTTCAATTATCAGGCAAAAAAAATGCTAAAACACGTTTTTTTGGCCCAAAAAGTCGATTTGTGCATGCATCTTCGATACCCGTTTATATCCCAAATTTAGCCTAAAAACACCGAAAAATCGTGTTATTTGGGTCTCAGAAGCGATTTGTACTGTGCTAGAAAATTTTCAATTTTCAGGCAAAAAAAATGCTAAAACACGTTTTTTTGGCCCAAAAAGTCGATTTGTGCATGCATCTTCGATACCCGTTTATATCCCAAATTTAGCCTAAAAACACCGAAAAAATCGAGTTTTTTGGGTCTCAGAAGCGATTTGTACATGTCTACACTGTTCTAGAAAATTTTTAATTTTCAGGCAAAAAAAATGCTAAAACACGTTTTTTGGGCCCAAAAAGTCGATTTGTGCATGCATCTTCGATACCCGTCTATATCCCAAATTTAGCCTAAAAACACCGAAAAATCAAGTTTTTTGGGTCTCAGAAGCGATTTGTACTGTGCTAGAAAAATTTCAATTTTCAAGCAAAAAAAATGCTAAAACACGTTTTTTTGGCCCAAAAAGTCGATTTGTGTATGCATCTTCGATACCCGTTTATATCCCAAATTTAGCCTAAAAACACCGAAAAATCGAGTTTTTTGGGTCTCAGAAGCGATTTGTACATGTCTACACTGTTCTAGAAAAAATCAATTTTCAGGCAAAAAAATGCTAAAACACGTTTTTTTGGCCCAAAAAGTCGATTTGTGCATGCATCTTCGATACCCGTTTATATCCCAAATTTAGCCTAAAAACACCGAAAAATCGAGTTTTTTGGGTCTCAGAAGCGATTTGTACTGTGCTAGAAAAAATTCAATTTTCAGGCAAAAAAAATGCTAAAACACGTTTTTTTGGCCCAAAAAGTCGATTTGTGCATGCATCTTCGATACCCGTTTATATCCCAAATTTAGCCTAAAAACACCGAAAAATCGAGTTTTTTGGGTCTCAGAAACGATTTGTACATGTCTACACTGTTCTAGAAAAATTTCAATTTTCAGGCAAACAAAATGCTAAAACACGTTTTTTTGGCCCAAAAAGTCGATTTGTGCATGCATCTTCGATACCCGTTTATATCCCAAATTTAGCCTAAAAACACCGAAAAATCGAGTTTTTTGGGTCTCAGAAGCGATTTGTACATGTCTACACTGTTCTAGAAAAAATCAATTTTCAGGCAAAAAAAATGCTAAAACACGTTTTTTTGGCCCAAAAAGTCGATTTGTGCATGCATCTTCGATACCCGTTTATATCCCAAATTTAGCCTAAAAACACCGAAAAATCGAGTTTTTTGGGTCTCAGAAGCGATTTGTACTGTGCTAGAAAAAATTCAATTTTCAGGCAAAAAAAATGCTAAAACACGTTTTTTTGGCCCAAAAAGTCGATTTGTGCATGCATCTTCGATACCCGTTTATATCCCAAATTTAGCCTAAAAACACCGAAAAATCGAGTTTTTTGGGTCTCAGAAACGATTTGTACATGTCTACACTGTTCTAGAAAAATTTCAATTTTCAGGCAAACAAAATGCTAAAACACGTTTTTTTGGCCCAAAAAGTCGATTTGTGCATGCATCTTCGATACCCGTTTATATCCCAAATTTAGCCTAAAAACACCGAAAAATCGAGTTTTTTGGGTCTCAGAAGCGATTTGTACTGTGCTAGAAAAAATTCAATTTTCAGGCAAAAAAAATGCTAAAACACGTTTTTTGGGCCCAAAAAGTCGATTTGTGCATGCATCTTCGATACCCGTTTATATCCCAAATTTAGCTTAAAAACACCGAAAAATCAAGTTTTTTGGGTCTCAGAAGCGATTTGTACTGTGCTAGAAAAATTTCAATTTTCAGGCAAAAAAAATGCTAAAACACGTTTTTTTGGCCCAAAAAGTCAATTTGTGCATGCATCTTCGATACCCGTTTATATCCCAAATTTAGCCTAAAAACACCGAAAAATCGAGTTTTTGGGTCTCAGAAACGATTTGTACATGTCTACACTGTTCTAGAAAAATTTCAATTTTCAGGCAAACAAAATGCTAAAACACGTTTTTTTGGCCCAAAAAGTCGATTTGGGCATGTATCTTCGATACCCGTTTATATCCCAAATTTAGCCTAAAAACACCGAAAAATCGAGTTTTTTGGGTCTCAGAACAGATTTGTACTGTGCTAGAAAAAAATCAATTTTCAGGCAAAAAAAATGCTAAAACACGTTTTTTGGGCCCAAAAAGTCGATTTGTGCATGCATCTTCGATACCCGTTTATATCCCAAATTTAGCTTAAAAGCACCGAAAAATCAAGTTTTTTGGGTCTCAGAAGCGATTTGTACTGTGCTAGAAAAATTTCAATTTTCAGGCAAAAAAAATGCTAAAACACGTTTTTTTAGCCCAAAAAGTCGATTTGTGCATGCATCTTCGATACCCGTTTATATCCCAAATTTAGCCTAAAAACACCGAAAAATAGAGTTTTTTGGGTCTCAGAAGCGATTTGTACATGTCTACACTGTTCAAGAAAAATTTCAATTTTCAGGCAAAAAAAATGCTAAAACACGTTTTTTTGGCCCAAAAAGTCGATTTGTGCATGCATCTTCGATACTCGTTTATATCCCAAATTTAGCCTAAGAACACCGAAAAATCGAATTTTTGGGGTCTCAGAAGCGATTTGTACTGTGCTAGAAAAATTTCAATTTTCAGGCAAAAAAAATGCTAAAACACGTTTTTTTGGCCCAAAAAGTCGATTTGTGCATGCATCTTCGATACCCGTTTATATCCCAAATTTAGCCTAAAAACACCGAAAAATCGAGTTTTTTGGGTCTCAGAAGCGATTTGTACATGTCTACACTGTTCTAGAAAAAATCAATTTTCAGGCAAAAAAAATGCTAAAACACGTTTTTTTGGCCCAAAAAGTCGATTTGTGCATGCATCTTCGATACCCGTTTATATCCCAAATTTAGCCTAAAAACACCGAAAAATCGAGTTTTTTGGGTCTCAGAAGCGATTTGTACTGTGCTAGAAAAAATTCAATTTTCAGGCAAAAAAAATGCTAAAACACGTTTTTTTAGCCCAAAAAGTCGATTTGTGCATGCATCTTCGATACCCGTTTATATCCCAAATTTAGCCTAAAAACACCGAAAAATCGAGTTTTTTGGGTCTCAGAAGCGATTTGTACTGTGCTAGAAAAATTTCAATTTTCAGGCAAAAAAAATGCTAAAACACGTTTTTTTGGCCCAAAAAGTCGATTTGTGCATGCATCTTCGATACCCGATTATATCCCAAATTTAGCCTAAAAACACCGAAAAATCGAGTTTTTTGGGTCTCAGAAACGATTTGTACATGTCTACACTGTTCTAGAAAAATTTCAATTTTCAGGCAAACAAAATGCTAAAACACGTTTTTTTGGCCCAAAAAGTCGATTTGTGCATGCATCTTCGATACCCGTTTATATCCCAAATTTAGCCTAAAAACACCGAAAAATCGAGTTTTTTGGGTCTCAGAAGCGATTTGTACTGTGCTAGAAAAAAATCAATTTTCAGGCAAAAAAAATGCTAAAACACGTTTTTTGGGCCCAAAAAGTCGATTTGTGCATGCATCTTCGATACCCGTTTATATCCCAAATTTAGCTTAAAAGCACCGAAAAATCAAGTTTTTTGGGTCTCAGAAGCGATTTGTACTGTGCTAGAAAAATTTCAATTTTCAGGCAAAAAAAATGCTAAAACACGTTTTTTTAGCCCAAAAAGTCGATTTGTGCATGCATCTTCGATACCCGTTTATATCCCAAATTTAGCCTAAAAACACCGAAAAATAGAGTTTTTTGGGTCTCAGAAGCGATTTGTACATGTCTACACTGTTCAAGAAAAATTTCAATTTTCAGGCAAAAAAAATGCTAAAACACGTTTTTTGGGCCCAAAAAGTCGATTTGTGCATGCATCTTCGATACCCGTTTATATCCCAAATTTAGCCTAAAAACACCGAAAAATCAAGTTTTTTGGGTCTCAGAAGCGATTTGTACTGTGCTAGAAAAAATTCAATTTTCAAGCAAAAAAAATGCTAAAACACGTTTTTTTGGCCCAAAAAGTCGATTTGTGCATGCATCTTCGATACTCGTTTATATCCCAAATTTAGCCTAAGAACACCGAAAAATCGAATTTTTGGGGTCTCAGAAGCGATTTGTACTGTGCTAGAAAAATTTCAATTTTCAGGCAAAAAAAATGCTAAAACACGTTTTTTTGGCCCAAAAAGTCGATTTGTGCATGCATCTTCGATACCCGTTTATATCCCAAATTTAGCCTAAAAACACCGAAAAATCGAGTTTTTTGGGTCTCAGAAGCGATTTGTACATGTCTACACTGTTCTAGAAAAAATCAATTTTCAGGCAAAAAAAATGCTAAAACACGTTTTTTTGGCCCAAAAAGTCGATTTGTGCATGCATCTTCGATACCCGTTTATATCCCAAATTTAGCCTAAAAACACCGAAAAATCGAGTTTTTTGGGTCTCAGAAGCGATTTGTACTGTGCTAGAAAAAATTCAATTTTCAGGCAAAAAAAATGCTAAAACACGTTTTTTTAGCCCAAAAAGTCGATTTGTGCATGCATCTTCGATACCCGTTTATATCCCAAATTTAGCCTAAAAACACCGAAAAATCGAGTTTTTTGGGTCTCAGAAGCGATTTGTACTGTGCTAGAAAAATTTCAATTTTCAGGCAAAAAAAATGCTAAAACACGTTTTTTTGGCCCAAAAAGTCGATTTGTGCATGCATCTTCGATACCCGATTATATCCCAAATTTAGCCTAAAAACACCGAAAAATCGAGTTTTTTGGGTCTCAGAAGCGATTTGTACATGTCTACACTGTTATAGAAAAAATCAATTTTCAGGCAAAAAAAATGCTAAAACACGTTTTTTTGGCCCAAAAAGTCGATTTGTGCATGCATCTTCGATACCCGTTTATATCCCAAATTTAGCCTAAAAACACCCAAAAACGAGTTTTTTGGGTCTCAGAAGCGATTTGTACTGTTCTAGAAAAAAATCAATTTTCAGGCAAAAAAAATGCTAAAACACGTTTTTTTGGCCCAAAAAGTCGATTTGTGCATGCATCTCCGATACCCGTTTATATCCCAAATTTAGCCTAAAAACACCGAAAAATCGAGTTTTTTGGGTCTCAGAAGCGATTTGTACATGTCTACACTGTTCTAGAAAAATTTCAATTTTCAGGCAAAAAAAATGCTAAAACACGTTTTTTTGGCCCAAAAAGTCGATTTGTGCATGCATCTTCGATACCCGTTTATATCCCAAATTTAGCCTAAAAACACCGAAAAATCGAGTTTTTTGGGTCTCAGAAGCGATTTGTACTGTGCTAGAAAAATTTCAATTATCAGGCAAAAAAAATGCTAAAACACGTTTTTTGGGCCCAAAAAGTCGATTTGTGCATGCATCTTCGATACCCGTTTATATCCCAAATTTAGCCTAAAAACACCGAAAAATCGAATATTTTGGGTCTCAGAAGCAATTTGTACTGTGCTAGAAAAATTTCAATTTTCAGGCAAAAAAAATGCTAAAACACGTTTTTTTGGCCCAAAAAGTCGATTTGTGCATGCATCTTCGATACCCGTTTATATCCCAAATTGAGCCTAAAAACACCGAAAAATCGTGTTATTTGGGTCTCAGAAGCGATTTGTACTGTGCTAGAAAATTTTCAATTTTCAGGCAAAAAAAATGCTAAAACACGTTTTTTTGGCCCAAAAAGTTGATTTGTGCATGCATCTTCGATACCCGTTTATATCCCAAATTTAGCCTAAAAACACAGAAAAAATCGAGTTTTTTGGGTCTCAGAAGCGATTTCTACATGTCTACACTGTTCTAGAAAATTTTTAATTTTCAGGCAAAAAAAATGCTAAAACACGTATTTTTGGCCCAAAAAGTCGATTTGTGCATGCATCTTCGATACCCGTTTATATCCCAAATTTAGCCTAAAAACACCGAAAAATCGAGTTTTTTGGGTCTCAGAAGCGATTTGTACTGTGCTAGAAAAATTTCAATTTTCAGGCAAAAAAAATGCTAAAACACGTTTTTTTAGCCCAAAAAGTCGATTTGTGCATGCATCTTCGTTACCCGTTTATATCCCAAATTTAGCCTAAAAACACCGAAAAATCGAGTTTTTTGGGTCTCAGAAGCGATTTGTACATGTCTACACTGTTCAAGAAAAATGTCAATTTTCAGGCAAAAAAAATGCTAAAACACGTTTTTTGGGCCCAAAAAGTCGATTTGTGCATGCATCTTCGATACCCGTTTATATCCCAAATTTAGCCTAAAAACACCGAAAAATCAAGTTTTTTGGGTCTCAGAAGCGATTTGTACTGTGCTAGAAAAAATTCAATTTTCAAGCAAAAAAAATGCTAAAACACGTTTTTTTGGCCAAAAAAGTCGATTTGTGCATGCATCTTCGATACTCGTTTATATCCCAAATTTAGCCAAAGAACACCGAAAAATCGAATTTTTGGGGTCTCAGAAGCGATTTGTACTGTGCTAGAAAAAATTCTATTTTCAGGCAAAAAAAATGCTAAAACACGTTTTTTTGGCCCAAAAAGTCGATTTGTGCATGCATCTTCGATACCCGTTTATATCCCAAATTTAGCCTAAAAACACCTAAAAATCGTGTTATTTGGGTCTCAGAAGCGATTTGTACTGTGCTAGAAAATATTCAATTTTCAGGCAAAAAAAATGCTAAAACACGTTTTTTGGGCCCAAAAAGTCGATTTGTGCATGCATCTTCGATACCCGTTTATATCCCAAATTTAGCCTAAAAACACCGAAACAATCGAGTTTTTTGGGTCTCAGAAGCGATTTGTACATGTCTACACTGTTCTAGAAAAATTTCAATTTTCAGGCAAAAAAAATGCTAAAACACGTTTTTTGGGCCCAAAAAGTCGATTTGTGCATGCATCTTCGATACCCGTTTATATCCCAAATTTAGCCTAAAAACACCGAAAAATCAAGTTTTTTGGGTCTCAGAAGCGATTTGTACTGTGCTAGAAAAATTTCAATTTTCAAGCAAAAAAAATGCTAAAACACGTTTTTTTGGCCCAAAAAGTCGATTTGTGCATGCATCTTCGATACCCGTTTATATCCCAAATTTAGCCTAAAAACACCGAAAAATCAAGTTTTTTGGGTCTCAGAAGCGATTTGTACATGTCAACACTGTTCTAGAAAAAATCAATTTTCAGGCTAAAAAAATGCTAAAACACGTTTTTTTGGCCCAAAAAGTCGATTTGTGCATGCATCTTCGATACCCATTTATATCCCAAATTTAGCCTAAAAACACCGAAAAATCGAGTTTTTTGGGTCTCAGAAGCGATTTGTACATGTCTACACTGTTCTAGAAAAATTTCAATTTTCAGGCAAACAAAATGCTAAAACACGTTTTTTTGGCCCAAAAAGTCGATTTGTGCATGCATCTTCGATACCCGTTTATATCCCAAATTTAGCCTAAAAACACCGAAAAATAGAGTTTTTTGGGTCTCAGAAGCGATTTGTACAGTGCTAGAAAAAATTCACTTTTCAGGCAAAAAAAATGCTAAAACACGTTTTTTGGGCCCAAAAAGTCGATTTGTGCATGCATCTTCGATACCCGTTTATATCCCAAATTTAGCTTAAAAACACCGAAATATCGAGTTTTTTGGGTCTCAGAAGCGATTTGTACATGTCTACACTGTTCTAGAAAAAAATCAATTTTCAGGCCAAAACAATGCTAAAACACGTTTTTTGGGCCCAAAAAGTCGATTTGTGCATGCATCTTCGATACCCGTTTATATCCCAAATTTAGCCTAAAAACACCGAAAAATCAAGTTTTTTGGGTCTCAGAAGCGATTTGTACTGTGCTAGAAAAATTTCAATTTTCAGGCAAAAAAAATGCTAAAACAAGTTTTTTTGGCCCAAAAAGTCGATTTGTGCATGCATCTTCGATACCTGTTTATATCCCAAATTTAGCTTAAAAACACCGAAAAATCAAGTTTTTTGGGTCTCAGAAGCGATTTGTACTGTGCTAGAAAAATTTCAATTTTCAGGCAAAAAAAATGCTAAAACACGTTTTTTTGGCCCAAAAAGTCGATTTGTGCATGCATCTTCGATACCCGTTTATATCCCAAATTTAGCCTAAAAACACCGAAAAATCGAGTTTTTTGGGTCTCAGAAGCGATTTGTACTGTGCTAGAAAAAATTCAATTTTCAGGCAAAAAAAATGCTTGCATCTTCGATACCCGTTTATATCCCAAATTTAGCCTAAAAACACCGAAAAATCGATTTTTTTAGGTCTCAGAAGCGATTTGTACATGTCTACACTGTTCTAGAAAAATTTCAATTTTCAGGCAAAAAAAATGCTAAAACACGTTTTTTTGGCCCAAAAAGTCGATTTGTGCATGCATCTTCGATACCCGTTTATATCCCAAATTTAGCCTAAAAACACCGAAAAATCGAGTTTTTTGGGTCTCAGAAGCGATTTGTACATGTCTACACTGTTCTAGAAAAATTTCAATTTTCAGGCAAAAAAAATGCTAAAACACGTTTTTTTGGCCCAAAAAGTCGATTTGTGCATGCATCTTCGATACCCGTTTATATCCCAAATTTAGCCTAAAAACACCGAAAAATCAAGTTTTTTGGGTCTCAGAAGCGATTTGTACTGTGCTAGAAAAATTTCAATTTTCAGGCAAAAAAAATGCTAAAACAAGTTTTTTTGGCCCAAAAAGTCGATTTGTGCATGCATCTTCGATACCTGTTTATATCCCAAATTTAGCTTAAAAACACCGAAAAATCAAGTTTTTTGGGTCTCAGAAGCGATTTGTACTGTGCTAGAAAAATTTCAATTTTCAGGCAAAAAAAATGCTAAAACACGTTTTTTTGGCCCAAAAAGTCGATTTGTGCATGCATCTTCGATACCCGTTTATATCCCAAATTTAGCCTAAAAACACCGAAAAATCGAGTTTTTTGGGTCTCAGAAGCGATTTGTACATGTCTACACTGTTCTAGAAAAAATCAATTTTCAGGCAAAAAAAATGCTAAAACACGTTTTTTTGGCCCAAAAAGTCGATTTGTGCATGCATCTTCGATACCCGTTTATATCCCAAATTTAGCCTAAAAACACCGAAAAATCGAGTTTTTTGGGTCTCAGAAGCGATTTGTACTGTGCTAGAAAAAATTCAATTTTCAGGCAAAAAAAATGCTTGCATCTTCGATACCCGTTTATATCCCAAATTTAGCCTAAAAACACCGAAAAATCGATTTTTTTAGGTCTCAGAAGCGATTTGTACATGTCTACACTGTTCTAGAAAAATTTCAATTTTCAGGCAAAAAAAATGCTAAAACACGTTTTTTTGGCCCAAAAAGTCGATTTGTGCATGCATCTTCGATACCCGTTTATATCCCAAATTTAGCCTAAAAACACCGAAAAATAGAGTTTTTTGGGTCTCAGAAGCGATTTGTACATGTCTACACTGTTCTAGAAAAAATCAATTTTCAGGCAAAAAAAATGCTAAAACACGTTTTTTTGGCCCAAAAAGTCGATTTGTGCATGCATCTTCGATACCCGTTTATATCCCAAATTTAGCCTAAAAACACCGAAAAATCGAGTTTTTTGGGTCTCAGAAGCGATTTGTACATGTCTACACTGTTCTAGAAAAAATCAATTTTCAGGCAAAAAAAATGCTAAAACACGTTTTTTTGGCCCAAAAAGTCGATTTGTGCATGCATCTTCGATACCCGTTTATATCCCAAATTTAGCCTAAAAACACCGAAAAATCGAGTTTTTTGGGTCTCAGAAGCGATTTGTACTGTGCTAGAAAAAATTCAATTTTCAGGCAAAAAAAATGCTTGCATCTTCGATACCCGTTTATATCCCAAATTTAGCCTAAAAACACCGAAAAATCTATTTTTTTAGGTCTCAGAAGCGATTTGTACATGTCTACACTGTTCTAGAAAAATTTCAATTTTCAGGCAAAAAAAATGCTAAAACACGTTTTTTTGGCCCAAAAAGTCGATTTGTGCATGCATCTTCGATACCCGTTTATATCCCAAATTTAGCCTAAAAACACCGAAAAATCGAGTTTTTTGGGTCTCAGAAGCGATTTGTACTGTGCCAGAAAAAATTCAATTTTCATGCAAAAAAAATGCTAAAACACGTTTTTTGGGCCCAAAAAGTCGATTTGTGCATGCATCTTCGATACCCGTTTATATCCCAAATTTAGCCTAAAAACACCGAAAAATCGAGTTTTTTGGGTCTCAGAAGCGATTTGTACATGTCTACACTGTTCTAGAAAAAAATCAATTTTCAGGCAAAAAAAATGCTAAAACACGTTTTTTTGGCCCAAAAAGTCGATTTGTGCATGCATCTTCGATACCCGTTTATATCCAAAATTTAGCCTAAAAACACCGAAAAATCGAGTTTTTTGGGTCTCAGAAGCGATTTGTACTGTGCTAGACAAATTTCAATTTTCAGGCAAAAAAAATGCTAAAACACGTTTTTTTGGCCCAAAAAGTCGATTTGTGCATGCATCTTCGATACCCGTTTATATCCCAAATTTAGCCTAAAAACTCCGAAAAATCGAGTTTTTTTGGGTCTCAGAAGCGATTTGTACATGTCTACACTGTTCTAGAAAAAAATCAATTTTCAGGCAAAAAAAAAGCTAAAACACGTTTTTTGGGCCCAAAAAGTCGATTTGTGCATGCATCTTCGATACCCGTTTACATCCCAAATTTAGCCTAAAAAGACCGAAAAATCGAGTTTTTTGGGTCTCAGAAGCGATTTGTACTGTGCTAGACAAATTTCAATTTTCAGGCAAAAAAAATGCTAAAACACGTTTTTTGGGCCCAAAAAGTCGATTTGTGCATGCATCTTCGATACCCATTTATATCCCAGATTTAGCCTAAAAACACCGAAAAATCGAGTTTTTTGGGTCTCAGAAGCGATTTGTACATTTTTACACTGTTCTAGAAAAAAATTCAATTTTCAGGCAAAAAAAATGCTAAAACACGTTGTTTTGGCCCAAAAAGTCGATTTGTGCATGCATCTTCGATACCCGTTTAAATCCCAAATTTAGCCTAAAAACACCGAAAAATCGAGTTTTTTGGGTCTCAGAAGCAATTTGTACTGTGCTAGAAAAATTTCAATTTTCAGGCAAAAAAAATGCTAAAACACGTTTTTTTGGCCCAAAAAGTCGATTTGTGCATGCATCTTCGATACCCGTTTATATCCCAAATTTAGCCTAAAAACTCCGAAAAATCGAGTTTTTTTGGGTCTCAGAAGCGATTTGTACATGTCTACACTGTTCTAGAAAAAAATCAATTTTCAGGCAAAAAAAATGCTAAAACACGTTGTTTTGGCCCAAAAAGTCGATTTGTGCATGCATCTTCGATACCCGTTTATATCCCAAATTTAGCCTAAAAACACCGAAAAATCGGGTTTTTTGGGTCTCAGAAGCGATTTGTACATGTCAACACTGTTCTAGAAAAAAATCAATTTTCAGGTAAAAAAAATGCTAAAACTCGTTTTTTTGGCCCAAAAAGTCGATTTGTGCATGCATCTTCGATACCCGTTTATATCCCAAATTTAGCATAAAGACACCGAAAAATCGAGTTTTTTGGGTCTCAGAAGCGATTTGTACTGTGCTAGAAAAATTTCAATTTTCAGGCAAAAAAAAATGCTAAAACACGTTTTTTTGGCCCAAAAAGTCGATTTGTGCATGCATCTTCGATACCCGTTTATATCCCAAATTTAGCCTAAAAACACCGAAAAATCGAGTTTTTTGGGTCTCAGAAGCGATTTGTACATGTCTACACTGTTCTAGAAAAAATCAATTTTCAGGCAAAAAAAATGCTAAAACACGTTTTTTTGGCCCAAAAAGTCGATTTGTGCATGCATCTTCGATACCCGTTTATATCCCAAATTTAGCCTAAAAACACCGAAAAATCGAGTTTTTTGGGTCTCAGAAGCGATTTGTACTGTGCTAGAAAAAATTCAATTTTCAGGCAAAAAAAATGCTTGCATCTTCGATACCCGTTTATATCCCAAATTTAGCCTAAAAACACCGAAAAATCGAGTTTTTTGGGTCTCAGAAGCGATTTGTACATGTCTACACTGTTCTAGAAAAAATCAATTTTCAGGCAAAAAAAATGCTAAAACACGTTTTTTTGGCCCAAAAAGTCGATTTGTGCATGCATCTTCGATACCCGTTTATATCCCAAATTTAGCCTAAAAACACCGTAAAATCGAGTTTTTTGGGTCTCAGAAGCGATTTGTACTGTGCTAGAAAAAAATCAATTTTCAGGCAAAAAAAATGCTTGCATCTTCGATACCCGTTTATATCCCAAATTTAGCCTAAAAACACCGAAAAATCTATTTTTTTAGGTCTCAGAAGCGATTTGTACATGTCTACACTGTTCTAGAAAAATTTCAATTTTCAGGCAAAAAAAATGCTAAAACACGTTTTTTTGGCCCAAAAAGTCGATTTGTGCATGCATCTTCGATACCCGTTTATATCCCAAATTTAGCCTAAAAACACCGAAAAATCGAGTTTTTTGGGTCTCAGAAGCGATTTGTACTGTGCCAGAAAAATTTCAATTTTCATGCCAAAAAAATGCTAAAACACGTTTTTTTGGCCCAAAAAGTCGATTTGTGCATGCATCTTCGATACCCGTTTATATCCCGATTTTAACCTAAAAACACCGAAAAATCGAGTTTTTTGGGTCTCAGAAGTGATTTGTACATGTCTACACTGTTCTAGAAAAAAATCAATTTTCAGGCAAAAAAAATGCTAAAACACGTTTTTTGGGCCCAAAAAGTCGATTTGTGCATGCATCTTCGATACCCGTTTATATCCCAAATTTAGCCTAAAAACTCCGAAAAATCGAGTTTTTTTTGGGTCTCAGAAGCGATTTGTACATGTCTACACTGTTCTAGAAAAAAATCAATTTTCAGGCAAAAAAAAAGCTAAAACACGTTTTTTGGGCCCAAAAAGTCGATTTGTGCATGCATCTTCGATACCCATTTATATCCCAAATTTAGCCTAAAAACACTGAAAAATCGAGTTTTTTGGGTCTCAGAAGCGATTTGTACATTTTTACACTGTTCTAGAAAAAAATTCAATTTTCAGGCAAAAAAAATGCTAAAACACGTTGTTTTGGCCCAAAAAGTCGATTTGTGCATGCATCTTCGATACCCGTTTAAATCCCAAATTTAGCCTAAAAACACCGAAAAATCGAGTTTTTTGGGTCTCAGAAGCAATTTGTACTGTGCTAGAAAAATTTCAATTTTCAGGCAAAAAAAATGCTAAAACACGTTTTTTTGGCCCAAAAAGTCGATTTGTGCATGCATCTCCGATACCCGTTTATATCCCAAATTTAGCCTAAAAACACCGAAAAATCGAGTTTTTTGGGTCTCAGAAGCGATTTGTACATGTCTACACTGTTCTAGAAAAATTTCAATTTTCAGGCAAAAAAAATGCTAAAACACGTTTTTTTGGCCCAAAAAGTCGATTTGTGCATGCATCTTCGATACCCGTTTATATCCCAAATTTAGCCTAAAAACACCGAAAAATCGAGTTTTTTGGGTCTCAGAAGCGATTTGTACTGTGCTAGAAAAATTTCAATTATCAGGCAAAAAAAATGCTAAAACACGTTTTTTGGGCCCAAAAAGTCGATTTGTGCATGCATCTTCGATACCCGTTTATATCCCAAATTTAGCCTAAAAACACCGAAAAATCGAATATTTTGGGTCTCAGAAGCAATTTGTACTGTGCTAGAAAAATTTCAATTTTCAGGCAAAAAAAATGCTAAAACACGTTTTTTTGGCCCAAAAAGTCGATTTGTGCATGCATCTTCGATACCCGTTTATATCCCAAATTGAGCCTAAAAACACCGAAAAATCGTGTTATTTGGGTCTCAGAAGCGATTTGTACTGTGCTAGAAAATTTTCAATTTTCAGGCAAAAAAAATGCTAAAACACGTTTTTTTGGCCCAAAAAGTTGATTTGTGCATGCATCTTCGATACCCGTTTATATCCCAAATTTAGCCTAAAAACACAGAAAAAATCGAGTTTTTTGGGTCTCAGAAGCGATTTCTACATGTCTACACTGTTCTAGAAAATTTTTAATTTTCAGGCAAAAAAAATGCTAAAACACGTATTTTTGGCCCAAAAAGTCGATTTGTGCATGCATCTTCGATACCCGTTTATATCCCAAATTTAGCCTAAAAACACCGAAAAATCGAGTTTTTTGGGTCTCAGAAGCGATTTGTACTGTGCTAGAAAAATTTCAATTTTCAGGCAAAAAAAATGCTAAAACACGTTTTTTTAGCCCAAAAAGTCGATTTGTGCATGCATCTTCGTTACCCGTTTATATCCCAAATTTAGCCTAAAAACACCGAAAAATCGAGTTTTTTGGGTCTCAGAAGCGATTTGTACATGTCTACACTGTTCAAGAAAAATGTCAATTTTCAGGCAAAAAAAATGCTAAAACACGTTTTTTGGGCCCAAAAAGTCGATTTGTGCATGCATCTTCGATACCCGTTTATATCCCAAATTTAGCCTAAAAACACCGAAAAATCAAGTTTTTTGGGTCTCAGAAGCGATTTGTACTGTGCTAGAAAAAATTCAATTTTCAAGCAAAAAAAATGCTAAAACACGTTTTTTTGGCCAAAAAAGTCGATTTGTGCATGCATCTTCGATACTCGTTTATATCCCAAATTTAGCCAAAGAACACCGAAAAATCGAATTTTTGGGGTCTCAGAAGCGATTTGTACTGTGCTAGAAAAAATTCTATTTTCAGGCAAAAAAAATGCTAAAACACGTTTTTTTGGCCCAAAAAGTCGATTTGTGCATGCATCTTCGATACCCGTTTATATCCCAAATTTAGCCTAAAAACACCTAAAAATCGTGTTATTTGGGTCTCAGAAGCGATTTGTACTGTGCTAGAAAATATTCAATTTTCAGGCAAAAAAAATGCTAAAACACGTTTTTTGGGCCCAAAAAGTCGATTTGTGCATGCATCTTCGATACCCGTTTATATCCCAAATTTAGCCTAAAAACACCGAAACAATCGAGTTTTTTGGGTCTCAGAAGCGATTTGTACATGTCTACACTGTTCTAGAAAAATTTCAATTTTCAGGCAAAAAAAATGCTAAAACACGTTTTTTGGGCCCAAAAAGTCGATTTGTGCATGCATCTTCGATACCCGTTTATATCCCAAATTTAGCCTAAAAACACCGAAAAATCAAGTTTTTTGGGTCTCAGAAGCGATTTGTACTGTGCTAGAAAAATTTCAATTTTCAAGCAAAAAAAATGCTAAAACACGTTTTTTTGGCCCAAAAAGTCGATTTGTGCATGCATCTTCGATACCCGTTTATATCCCAAATTTAGCCTAAAAACACCGAAAAATCGAGTTTTTTGGGTCTCAGAAGCGATTTGTACATGTCTACACTGTTCTAGAAAAAATCAATTTTCAGGCAAAAAAAATGCTAAAACACGTTTTTTTGGCCCAAAAAGTCAATTTGTGCATGCATCTTCGATACCCGTTTATATCCCAAATTTAGCCTAAAAACACCGAAAAATCGAGTTTTTTGGGTCTCAGAAGCGATTTGTACTGTGCTAGAAAAAATTCAATTTTCAGGCAAAAAAAATGCTAAAACACGTTTTTTTGGCCCAAAAAGTCGATTTGTGCATGCATCTTCGATACCCGTTTATATCCCAAATTTAGCCTAAAAACACCGAAAAATCAAGTTTTTTGGGTCTCAGAAGCGATTTGTACATGTCAACACTGTTCTAGAAAAAATCAATTTTCAGGCTAAAAAAATGCTAAAACACGTTTTTTTGGCCCAAAAAGTCGATTTGTGCATGCATCTTCGATACCCATTTATATCCCAAATTTAGCCTAAAAACACCGAAAAATCGAGTTTTTTGGGTCTCAGAAGCGATTTGTACATGTCTACACTGTTCTAGAAAAATTTCAATTTTCAGGCAAACAAAATGCTAAAACACGTTTTTTTGGCCCAAAAAGTCGATTTGTGCATGCATCTTCGATACCCGTTTATATCCCAAATTTAGCCTAAAAACACCGAAAAATAGAGTTTTTTGGGTCTCAGAAGCGATTTGTACAGTGCTAGAAAAAATTCACTTTTCAGGCAAAAAAAATGCTAAAACACGTTTTTTGGGCCCAAAAAGTCGATTTGTGCATGCATCTTCGATACCCGTTTATATCCCAAATTTAGCTTAAAAACACCGAAATATCGAGTTTTTTGGGTCTCAGAAGCGATTTGTACATGTCTACACTGTTCTAGAAAAAAATCAATTTTCAGGCCAAAACAATGCTAAAACACGTTTTTTGGGCCCAAAAAGTCGATTTGTGCATGCATCTTCGATACCCGTTTATATCCCAAATTTAGCCTAAAAACACCGAAAAATCAAGTTTTTTGGGTCTCAGAAGCGATTTGTACTGTGCTAGAAAAATTTCAATTTTCAGGCAAAAAAAATGCTAAAACAAGTTTTTTTGGCCCAAAAAGTCGATTTGTGCATGCATCTTCGATACCTGTTTATATCCCAAATTTAGCTTAAAAACACCGAAAAATCAAGTTTTTTGGGTCTCAGAAGCGATTTGTACTGTGCTAGAAAAATTTCAATTTTCAGGCAAAAAAAATGCTAAAACACGTTTTTTTGGCCCAAAAAGTCGATTTGTGCATGCATCTTCGATACCCGTTTATATCCCAAATTTAGCCTAAAAACACCGAAAAATCGAGTTTTTTGGGTCTCAGAAGCGATTTGTACTGTGCTAGAAAAAATTCAATTTTCAGGCAAAAAAAATGCTTGCATCTTCGATACCCGTTTATATCCCAAATTTAGCCTAAAAACACCGAAAAATCGATTTTTTTAGGTCTCAGAAGCGATTTGTACATGTCTACACTGTTCTAGAAAAATTTCAATTTTCAGGCAAAAAAAATGCTAAAACACGTTTTTTTGGCCCAAAAAGTCGATTTGTGCATGCATCTTCGATACCCGTTTATATCCCAAATTTAGCCTAAAAACACCGAAAAATCGAGTTTTTTGGGTCTCAGAAGCGATTTGTACATGTCTACACTGTTCTAGAAAAATTTCAATTTTCAGGCAAAAAAAATGCTAAAACACGTTTTTTTGGCCCAAAAAGTCGATTTGTGCATGCATCTTCGATACCCGTTTATATCCCAAATTTAGCCTAAAAACACCGAAAAATCAAGTTTTTTGGGTCTCAGAAGCGATTTGTACTGTGCTAGAAAAATTTCAATTTTCAGGCAAAAAAAATGCTAAAACAAGTTTTTTTGGCCCAAAAAGTCGATTTGTGCATGCATCTTCGATACCTGTTTATATCCCAAATTTAGCTTAAAAACACCGAAAAATCAAGTTTTTTGGGTCTCAGAAGCGATTTGTACTGTGCTAGAAAAATTTCAATTTTCAGGCAAAAAAAATGCTAAAACACGTTTTTTTGGCCCAAAAAGTCGATTTGTGCATGCATCTTCGATACCCGTTTATATCCCAAATTTAGCCTAAAAACACCGAAAAATCGAGTTTTTTGGGTCTCAGAAGCGATTTGTACATGTCTACACTGTTCTAGAAAAAATCAATTTTCAGGCAAAAAAAATGCTAAAACACGTTTTTTTGGCCCAAAAAGTCGATTTGTGCATGCATCTTCGATACCCGTTTATATCCCAAATTTAGCCTAAAAACACCGAAAAATCGAGTTTTTTGGGTCTCAGAAGCGATTTGTACTGTGCTAGAAAAAATTCAATTTTCAGGCAAAAAAAATGCTTGCATCTTCGATACCCGTTTATATCCCAAATTTAGCCTAAAAACACCGAAAAATCGATTTTTTTAGGTCTCAGAAGCGATTTGTACATGTCTACACTGTTCTAGAAAAATTTCAATTTTCAGGCAAAAAAAATGCTAAAACACGTTTTTTTGGCCCAAAAAGTCGATTTGTGCATGCATCTTCGATACCCGTTTATATCCCAAATTTAGCCTAAAAACACCGAAAAATAGAGTTTTTTGGGTCTCAGAAGCGATTTGTACATGTCTACACTGTTCTAGAAAAAATCAATTTTCAGGCAAAAAAAATGCTAAAACACGTTTTTTTGGCCCAAAAAGTCGATTTGTGCATGCATCTTCGATACCCGTTTATATCCCAAATTTAGCCTAAAAACACCGAAAAATCGAGTTTTTTGGGTCTCAGAAGCGATTTGTACATGTCTACACTGTTCTAGAAAAAATCAATTTTCAGGCAAAAAAAATGCTAAAACACGTTTTTTTGGCCCAAAAAGTCGATTTGTGCATGCATCTTCGATACCCGTTTATATCCCAAATTTAGCCTAAAAACACCGAAAAATCGAGTTTTTTGGGTCTCAGAAGCGATTTGTACTGTGCTAGAAAAAATTCAATTTTCAGGCAAAAAAAATGCTTGCATCTTCGATACCCGTTTATATCCCAAATTTAGCCTAAAAACACCGAAAAATCTATTTTTTTAGGTCTCAGAAGCGATTTGTACATGTCTACACTGTTCTAGAAAAATTTCAATTTTCAGGCAAAAAAAATGCTAAAACACGTTTTTTTGGCCCAAAAAGTCGATTTGTGCATGCATCTTCGATACCCGTTTATATCCCAAATTTAGCCTAAAAACACCGAAAAATCGAGTTTTTTGGGTCTCAGAAGCGATTTGTACTGTGCCAGAAAAAATTCAATTTTCATGCAAAAAAAATGCTAAAACACGTTTTTTGGGCCCAAAAAGTCGATTTGTGCATGCATCTTCGATACCCGTTTATATCCCAAATTTAGCCTAAAAACACCGAAAAATCGAGTTTTTTGGGTCTCAGAAGCGATTTGTACATGTCTACACTGTTCTAGAAAAAAATCAATTTTCAGGCAAAAAAAATGCTAAAACACGTTTTTTTGGCCCAAAAAGTCGATTTGTGCATGCATCTTCGATACCCGTTTATATCCAAAATTTAGCCTAAAAACACCGAAAAATCGAGTTTTTTGGGTCTCAGAAGCGATTTGTACTGTGCTAGACAAATTTCAATTTTCAGGCAAAAAAAATGCTAAAACACGTTTTTTTGGCCCAAAAAGTCGATTTGTGCATGCATCTTCGATACCCGTTTATATCCCAAATTTAGCCTAAAAACTCCGAAAAATCGAGTTTTTTTGGGTCTCAGAAGCGATTTGTACATGTCTACACTGTTCTAGAAAAAAATCAATTTTCAGGCAAAAAAAAAGCTAAAACACGTTTTTTGGGCCCAAAAAGTCGATTTGTGCATGCATCTTCGATACCCGTTTACATCCCAAATTTAGCCTAAAAAGACCGAAAAATCGAGTTTTTTGGGTCTCAGAAGCGATTTGTACTGTGCTAGACAAATTTCAATTTTCAGGCAAAAAAAATGCTAAAACACGTTTTTTGGGCCCAAAAAGTCGATTTGTGCATGCATCTTCGATACCCATTTATATCCCAGATTTAGCCTAAAAACACCGAAAAATCGAGTTTTTTGGGTCTCAGAAGCGATTTGTACATTTTTACACTGTTCTAGAAAAAAATTCAATTTTCAGGCAAAAAAAATGCTAAAACACGTTGTTTTGGCCCAAAAAGTCGATTTGTGCATGCATCTTCGATACCCGTTTAAATCCCAAATTTAGCCTAAAAACACCGAAAAATCGAGTTTTTTGGGTCTCAGAAGCAATTTGTACTGTGCTAGAAAAATTTCAATTTTCAGGCAAAAAAAATGCTAAAACACGTTTTTTTGGCCCAAAAAGTCGATTTGTGCATGCATCTTCGATACCCGTTTATATCCCAAATTTAGCCTAAAAACTCCGAAAAATCGAGTTTTTTTGGGTCTCAGAAGCGATTTGTACATGTCTACACTGTTCTAGAAAAAAATCAATTTTCAGGCAAAAAAAATGCTAAAACACGTTGTTTTGGCCCAAAAAGTCGATTTGTGCATGCATCTTCGATACCCGTTTATATCCCAAATTTAGCCTAAAAACACCGAAAAATCGGGTTTTTTGGGTCTCAGAAGCGATTTGTACATGTCAACACTGTTCTAGAAAAAAATCAATTTTCAGGTAAAAAAAATGCTAAAACTCGTTTTTTTGGCCCAAAAAGTCGATTTGTGCATGCATCTTCGATACCCGTTTATATCCCAAATTTAGCATAAAGACACCGAAAAATCGAGTTTTTTGGGTCTCAGAAGCGATTTGTACTGTGCTAGAAAAATTTCAATTTTCAGGCAAAAAAAAATGCTAAAACACGTTTTTTTGGCCCAAAAAGTCGATTTGTGCATGCATCTTCGATACCCGTTTATATCCCAAATTTAGCCTAAAAACACCGAAAAATCGAGTTTTTTGGGTCTCAGAAGCGATTTGTACATGTCTACACTGTTCTAGAAAAAATCAATTTTCAGGCAAAAAAAATGCTAAAACACGTTTTTTTGGCCCAAAAAGTCGATTTGTGCATGCATCTTCGATACCCGTTTATATCCCAAATTTAGCCTAAAAACACCGAAAAATCGAGTTTTTTGGGTCTCAGAAGCGATTTGTACTGTGCTAGAAAAAATTCAATTTTCAGGCAAAAAAAATGCTTGCATCTTCGATACCCGTTTATATCCCAAATTTAGCCTAAAAACACCGAAAAATCGAGTTTTTTGGGTCTCAGAAGCGATTTGTACATGTCTACACTGTTCTAGAAAAAATCAATTTTCAGGCAAAAAAAATGCTAAAACACGTTTTTTTGGCCCAAAAAGTCGATTTGTGCATGCATCTTCGATACCCGTTTATATCCCAAATTTAGCCTAAAAACACCGTAAAATCGAGTTTTTTGGGTCTCAGAAGCGATTTGTACTGTGCTAGAAAAAAATCAATTTTCAGGCAAAAAAAATGCTTGCATCTTCGATACCCGTTTATATCCCAAATTTAGCCTAAAAACACCGAAAAATCTATTTTTTTAGGTCTCAGAAGCGATTTGTACATGTCTACACTGTTCTAGAAAAATTTCAATTTTCAGGCAAAAAAAATGCTAAAACACGTTTTTTTGGCCCAAAAAGTCGATTTGTGCATGCATCTTCGATACCCGTTTATATCCCAAATTTAGCCTAAAAACACCGAAAAATCGAGTTTTTTGGGTCTCAGAAGCGATTTGTACTGTGCCAGAAAAATTTCAATTTTCATGCCAAAAAAATGCTAAAACACGTTTTTTTGGCCCAAAAAGTCGATTTGTGCATGCATCTTCGATACCCGTTTATATCCCGATTTTAACCTAAAAACACCGAAAAATCGAGTTTTTTGGGTCTCAGAAGTGATTTGTACATGTCTACACTGTTCTAGAAAAAAATCAATTTTCAGGCAAAAAAAATGCTAAAACACGTTTTTTGGGCCCAAAAAGTCGATTTGTGCATGCATCTTCGATACCCGTTTATATCCCAAATTTAGCCTAAAAACTCCGAAAAATCGAGTTTTTTTTGGGTCTCAGAAGCGATTTGTACATGTCTACACTGTTCTAGAAAAAAATCAATTTTCAGGCAAAAAAAAAGCTAAAACACGTTTTTTGGGCCCAAAAAGTCGATTTGTGCATGCATCTTCGATACCCATTTATATCCCAAATTTAGCCTAAAAACACTGAAAAATCGAGTTTTTTGGGTCTCAGAAGCGATTTGTACATTTTTACACTGTTCTAGAAAAAAATTCAATTTTCAGGCAAAAAAAATGCTAAAACACGTTGTTTTGGCCCAAAAAGTCGATTTGTGCATGCATCTTCGATACCCGTTTAAATCCCAAATTTAGCCTAAAAACACCGAAAAATCGAGTTTTTTGGGTCTCAGAAGCAATTTGTACTGTGCTAGAAAAATTTCAATTTTCAGGCAAAAAAAATGCTAAAACACGTTTTTTTGGCCCAAAAAGTCGATTTGTGCATGCATCTTCGATACCCGTTTATATCCCAAATTTAGCCTAAAAACTCCGAAAAATCGAGTTTTTTTGGGTCTCAGAAGCGATTTGTACATGTCTACACTGTTCTAGAAAAAAATCAATTTTCAGGCAAAAAAAATGCTAAAACACGTTGTTTTGGCCCAAAAAGTCGATTTGTGCATGCATCTTCGATACCCGTTTATATCCCAAATTTAGCCTAAAAACACCGAAAAATCGGGTTTTTTGGGTCTCAGAAGCGATTTGTACATGTCAACACTGTTCTAGAAAAAAATCAATTTTCAGGTAAAAAAAATGCTAAAACTCGTTTTTTTGGCCCAAAAAGTCGATTTGTGCATGCATCTTCGATACCCGTTTATATCCCAAATTTAGCATAAAAACACCGAAAAATCGAGTTTTTTGGGTCTCAGAAGCGATTTGTACTGTGCTAGAAAAATTTCAATTTTCAGGCAAAAAAAAATGCTAAAACACGTTTTTTTGGCCCAAAAAGTCGATTTGTGCATGCATCTTCGATACCCGTTTATATCCCAAATTTAGCCTAAAAACACCGAAAAATCGAGTTTTTTGGGTCTCAGAAGCGATTTGTACATGTCTACACTGTTCTAGAAAAAAATCAATTTTCAGGCAAAAAAAATGCTAAAACATGTTTTTTTGGCCCAAAAAGTCAATTTGTGCATGTATCTTCGATACCCGTTTATATCCCAAATTTAGCCTAAAAACACAGAAAAATCGAGTTTTTGGGTCTCAGAAGTGATTTGTACTGTTCTAGAAAAAAATCAATTTTCATGCAAAAAAAATGCTAAAACACGTTTTTTTGGCCCAAAAAGTCGATTTGTGCATGCATCTTCGATACCCGTTTATATCCCAAATTTAGCCTAAAAACACCGAAAAATCGAGTTTTTTGGGTCTCAGAAGCGATGTGTACTGTGTTAGAAAAATTTCAATTTTCAGGCAAAAAAAATGCTAAAACACGTTTTTTTGGCCCAAAAAGTCGATTTGTGCATGCATCTTCGATACCCGTTTATATCCCAAATTTAGCCTAAAAACACCGAAAAATCGAGTTTTTTGGGTCTCAGAACCCATTTGTACATGTCTACACTGTTCTAGAAAAAAATCAATTTTCAGGCAAAAAAAATGCTAAAACACGTTTTTTTGGCCCAAAAAGTCGATTTGTGCATGCATCTTCGATACCCGTTTATATCCCAAATTTAGCCTAAAAACACCGAAAAATCGAGTTTTTTGGGTCTCAGAAGCGATTTGTACATGTCAACACTGTTCTAGAAGAAAATCAATTTTCAGGTAAAAAAAATGCTAAAACACGTTTTTTTGGCCCAAAAAGTCGATTTGTGCATGCATCTTCGATACCCGTTAATATCCCAAATTTAGCCTAAAAACACCGAAAAATCGAGTTTTTTGGGTCTCAGAAGTGATTTGTACTGTGCTAGAAAAATTTCAATTTTCAGGCAAAAAAAATGCTAAAACACGTTTTTTGGGCCCAAAAAGTCGATTTGTGCATGCATCTTCGATACCCGTTTATATCCCAAATTTAGCCTAAAAACACCGAAAAATCGAGTTTTTTGGGTCTCAGAAGCGATTTGTACATGTCTACACTGTTCTAGAAAAAAATCAATTTTCAGGCAAAAAAAATGCTAAAACACGTTGTTTTGGCCAAAAAAGTCGATTTGTGCATGCATCTTCGATACCCGTTTATATCCCAAATTTAGACTAAAAACACCGAAAAATCGAGTTCTTGGGGTCTCAGAAGCGATTTGTACTGTTCTAGAAAAAATTCAATTTTCAGGCAAAAAAATGCTAAAACACGTTTTTTTGGCCCAAAAAGTCGATTTGTGCATGCATCTTCGATACCCGTTTATATCCCAAATTTAGCCTAAAAACACCGAAAAATCGAGTTTTTTGGGTCTCAGAAGCGATTTGTACTATGCTAGAAATATTTCAATTTTCAGGAAAAAAAAATGCTAAAACACTTTTTTTGGCCCAAAAAGTCGATATGTGCATGCATCTTCGATACCCGTTTATATCCCAAATTTAGACTAAAAACACAGAAAAATCGAGTTTTTTGGGTCTCACAAGCCATTTGTACATGTCTACACTGTTCTAGAAAAAAATCAATTTTCAGGCAAAAAAATGCTAAAACACGTTTTTTTGGCCCAAAAAGTCGATTTGTGCATGCATCTTCGATACCCGTTTATATCCCAAATTTAGCCTAAAAACACCGAAAAATCGAGTTTTTTGGGTCTCAGAAGCGATTTGTACTGTGCTAGAAAAATTTCAATTTTCATGCAAAAAAAATGCTAAAACACGTTTTTTTGGCCCAAAAAGTCGATTTGTGCATGCATCTTCGATACCCGTTTATATCCCAAATTTAGCCTAAAAACACCGAAAAATCGAGTTTTTTGGGTCTCAGAAGCGATGTGTACTGTGTTAGAAAAATTTCAATTTTCAGGCAAAAAAAATGCTAAAACACGTTTTTTTGGCCCAAAAAGTCGATTTGTGCATGCATCTTCGATACCCGTTTATATCCCAAATTTAGCCTAAAAACACCGAAAAATCGAGTTTTTTGGGTCTCAGAACCCATTTGTACATGTCTACACTGTTCTAGAAAAAAATCAATTTTCAGGCAAAAAAAATGCTAAAACACGTTTTTTTGGCCCAAAAAGTCGATTTGTGCATGCATCTTCGATACCCGTTTATATCCCAAATTTAGCCTAAAAACACCGAAAAATCGAGTTTTTTGGGTCTCAGAAGCGATTTGTACATGTCAACACTGTTCTAGAAGAAAATCAATTTTCAGGTAAAAAAAATGCTAAAACACGTTTTTTTGGCCCAAAAAGTCGATTTGTGCATGCATCTTCGATACCCGTTTATATCCCAAATTTAGCCTAAAAACACCGAAAAATCGAGTTTTTTGGGTCTCAGAAGTGATTTGTACTGTGCTAGAAAAATTTCAATTTTCAGGCAAAAAAAATGCTAAAACACGTTTTTTGGGCCCAAAAAGTCGATTTGTGCATGCATCTTCGATACCCGTTTATATCCCAAATTTAGCCTAAAAACACCGAAAAATCGAGTTTTTTGGGTCTCAGAAGCGATTTGTACATGTCTACACTGTTCTAGAAAAAATTCAATTTTCAGGCAAAAAAAATGCTAAAACACGTTGTTTTGGCCAAAAAAGTCGATTTGTGCATGCATCTTCGATACCCGTTTATATCCCAAATTTAGACTAAAAACACCGAAAAATCGAGTTCTTGGGGTCTCAGAAGCGATTTGTACTGTTCTAGAAAAAATTCAATTTTCAGGCAAAAAAATGCTAAAACACGTTTTTTTGGCCCAAAAAGTCGATTTGTGCATGCATCTTCGATACCCGTTTATATCCCAAATTTAGCCTAAAAACACCGAAAAATCGAGTTTTTTGGGTCTCAGAACCCATTTGTACATGTCTACACTGTTCTAGAAAAAAATCAATTTTCAGGCAAAAAAAATGCTAAAACACGTTTTTTTGGCCCAAAAAGTCGATTTGTGGATGCATCTTCGATACCCGTTTATATCCCAAATTTAGCCTAAAAACACCGAAAAATCGAGTTTTTTGGGTCTCAGAAGCGATTTGTACTATGCTAGAAAAATTTCAATTTTCAGGCAAAAAAAATGCTAAAACACGTTTTTTTGGCCCAAAAAGTCGATTTGTGCATGCATCTTCGATACCCGTTTATATCCCAAATTTAGACTAAAAACACAGAAAAATCGAGTTTTTTGGGTCTCACAAGCCATTTGTACATGTCTACACTGTTCTAGAAAAAAATCAATTTTCAGGCAAAAAAATGCTAAAACACGTTTTTTTGGCCCAAAAAGTCGATTTGTGCATGCATCTTCGATACCCGTTTATATCCCAAATTTAGCCTAAAAACTCAGAAAAATCGAGTTTTTTGGGTCTCAGAAGCGATTTGTACTGTGCTAGAAAAAATTCAATTTTCAGGCAAAAAAAATGCTAAAACACGTTTTTTTGGCCCAAAAAGTCGATTTGTGCATGCATCTTCGATACCCGTTTATATCCCAAATTTAGCCTAAAAACACCGAAAAATCGAGTTTTTTGGGTCTCAGAAGCGATTTGTACATGTCTACACTGTTCTAGAAAAAATTCAATTATCAGGCAAAAATAATGCTAAAACACGTTTTTTTGGCCCAAAAAGTCGATTTGTGCATGCATCTTCGACACCCGTTTATATCCCAAATTTAGCCTAAAAACACCGAAAAATCGAGTTTTTTGGGTCTCAGAAGCGATTTGTACTGTGCTAGAAAAATTTCAATTTTCAGGCAAAAAAAATGCTAAAACACGTTTTTTTGGCCCAAAAAGTCGATTTGTGCATGCATCTTCGATACCCGTTTATATCCCAAATTTAGCCTAAAAACACCGAAAAATCGAGTTTTTTGGGTCTCAGAAGCGATTTGTACATGTCAACACTGTTCTAGAAAAAAATCAATTTTCAGGTAAAAAAAATGCTAAAACACGTTTTTTTGGCCCAAAAAGTCGATTTGTGCATGCATCTTCGATACCCGTTTATATCCCAAATTTAGCCTAAAAACACCGAAAAAACGAGTTTTTTGGGTCTCAGAAGCGATTTGTACATGTCTACTCTGTTCTAGAAAAAAATCAATTTTCAGGCAAAAAAAATGCTAAAACACGTTTTTTTGGCCCAAAAAGTCGATTTGTGCATGCATCTTCGATACCCGTTTATATCCCAAATTTAGCCTAAAAACACCGAAAAATCGAGTTTTTTGGGTCTCAGAAGCCATTTGTACATGTCTACACTGTTCTAGAAAAAAATCAATTTTAAGCAAAAAAATGCTAAAACACGTTTTTTTGGCCCAAAAAGTCGATTTGTGCATGCATCTTCGATACCCGTTTATATCCCAAATTTAGCCTAAAAACACCGAAAAATCGAGTTTTTTGGGTCTCAGAAGCGATTTGTACTGTGCTAGAAAAATTTCAATTTTCAGGCAAAAAAAATGCTAAAACACGTTTTTTTGGCCCAAAAAGTCGATTTGTGCATGCATCTTCGATACCCGTTTATATCCCAAATTTAGCCTAAAAACACCGAAAAATCGAGTTTTTTGGGTCTCAGAACCCATTTGTACATGTCTACACTGTTCTAGAAAAAAATCAATTTTCAGGCAAAAAAAATGCTAAAACACGTTTTTTTGGCCCAAAAAGTCGATTTGTGCATGCATCTTCGATACCCGTTTATATCCCAAATTTAGCCTAAAAACACCGAAAAAACGAGTTTTTTGGGTCTCAGATGCGATTTGTACATGTCAACACTGTTCTAGAAAAAAATCAATTTTCAGGCAAAAAAATGCTAAAACACGTTTTCTTGGCCCAAAAAGTCGATTTGTGCATGCATCTTCGATACCCGTTTATATCCCAAATTTAGCCTAAAAACACCGAAAAATCGAGTTTTTTGGGTCTCAGAAGCGATTTGTACTGTGTTAGAAAAAATTCAATTTTCAGGCAAAAAAAATGCTAAAACACGTTTTTTTGGCCCAAAAAGTCGATTTGTGCATGCATCTTCGATACCCGTTTATATCCCAAATTTAGCCTAAAAACACCGAAAAATCGAGTTTTTTGGGTCTCAGAACCCATTTGTACATGTCTACACTGTTCTAGAAAAAAATCAATTTTCAGGCAAAAAAAATGCTAAAACACGTTTTTTTGGCCCAAAAAGTCGATTTGTGCATGCATCTTCGATACCCGTTTATATCCCAAATTTAGCCTAAAAACACCGAAAAATCGAGTTTTTTGGGTCTCAGAAGCGATTTGTACATGTCAACACTGTTCTAGAAGAAAATCAATTTTCAGGTAAAAAAAATGCTAAAACACGTTTTTTTGGCCCAAAAAGTCGATTTGTGCATGCATCTTCGATACCCGTTTATATCCCAAATTTAGCCTAAAAACACCGAAAAATCGAGTTTTTTGGGTCTCAGAAGTGATTTGTACTGTGCTAGAAAAATTTCAATTTTCAGGCAAAAAAAATGCTAAAACACGTTTTTTGGGCCCAAAAAGTCGATTTGTGCATGCATCTTCGATACCCGTTTATATCCCAAATTTAGCCTAAAAACACCGAAAAATCGAGTTTTTTGGGTCTCAGAAGCGATTTGTACATGTCTACACTGTTCTAGAAAAAATTCAATTTTCAGGCAAAAAAAATGCTAAAACACGTTGTTTTGGCCAAAAAAGTCGATTTGTGCATGCATCTTCGATACCCGTTTATATCCCAAATTTAGACTAAAAACACCGAAAAATCGAGTTCTTGGGGTCTCAGAAGCGATTTGTACTGTTCTAGAAAAAATTCAATTTTCAGGCAAAAAAATGCTAAAACACGTTTTTTTGGCCCAAAAAGTCGATTTGTGCATGCATCTTCGATACCCGTTTATATCCCAAATTTAGCCTAAAAACACCGAAAAATCGAGTTTTTTGGGTCTCAGAACCCATTTGTACATGTCTACACTGTTCTAGAAAAAAATCAATTTTCAGGCAAAAAAAATGCTAAAACACGTTTTTTTGGCCCAAAAAGTCGATTTGTGGATGCATCTTCGATACCCGTTTATATCCCAAATTTAGCCTAAAAACACCGAAAAATCGAGTTTTTTGGGTCTCAGAAGCGATTTGTACTATGCTAGAAAAATTTCAATTTTCAGGCAAAAAAAATGCTAAAACACGTTTTTTTGGCCCAAAAAGTCGATTTGTGCATGCATCTTCGATACCCGTTTATATCCCAAATTTAGACTAAAAACACAGAAAAATCGAGTTTTTTGGGTCTCACAAGCCATTTGTACATGTCTACACTGTTCTAGAAAAAAATCAATTTTCAGGCAAAAAAATGCTAAAACACGTTTTTTTGGCCCAAAAAGTCGATTTGTGCATGCATCTTCGATACCCGTTTATATCCCAAATTTAGCCTAAAAACTCAGAAAAATCGAGTTTTTTGGGTCTCAGAAGCGATTTGTACTGTGCTAGAAAAAATTCAATTTTCAGGCAAAAAAAATGCTAAAACACGTTTTTTTGGCCCAAAAAGTCGATTTGTGCATGCATCTTCGATACCCGTTTATATCCCAAATTTAGCCTAAAAACACCGAAAAATCGAGTTTTTTGGGTCTCAGAAGCGATTTGTACATGTCTACACTGTTCTAGAAAAAATTCAATTATCAGGCAAAAATAATGCTAAAACACGTTTTTTTGGCCCAAAAAGTCGATTTGTGCATGCATCTTCGACACCCGTTTATATCCCAAATTTAGCCTAAAAACACCGAAAAATCGAGTTTTTTGGGTCTCAGAAGCGATTTGTACTGTGCTAGAAAAATTTCAATTTTCAGGCAAAAAAAATGCTAAAACACGTTTTTTTGGCCCAAAAAGTCGATTTGTGCATGCATCTTCGATACCCGTTTATATCCCAAATTTAGCCTAAAAACACCGAAAAATCGAGTTTTTTGGGTCTCAGAAGCGATTTGTACATGTCAACACTGTTCTAGAAAAAAATCAATTTTCAGGTAAAAAAAATGCTAAAACACGTTTTTTTGGCCCAAAAAGTCGATTTGTGCATGCATCTTCGATACCCGTTTATATCCCAAATTTAGCCTAAAAACACCGAAAAAACGAGTTTTTTGGGTCTCAGAAGCGATTTGTACATGTCTACTCTGTTCTAGAAAAAAATCAATTTTCAGGCAAAAAAAATGCTAAAACACGTTTTTTTGGCCCAAAAAGTCGATTTGTGCATGCATCTTCGATACCCGTTTATATCCCAAATTTAGCCTAAAAACACCGAAAAATCGAGTTTTTTGGGTCTCAGAAGCCATTTGTACATGTCTACACTGTTCTAGAAAAAAATCAATTTTAAGCAAAAAAATGCTAAAACACGTTTTTTTGGCCCAAAAAGTCGATTTGTGCATGCATCTTCGATACCCGTTTATATCCCAAATTTAGCCTAAAAACACCGAAAAATCGAGTTTTTTGGGTCTCAGAAGCGATTTGTACTGTGCTAGAAAAATTTCAATTTTCAGGCAAAAAAAATGCTAAAACACGTTTTTTTGGCCCAAAAAGTCGATTTGTGCATGCATCTTCGATACCCGTTTATATCCCAAATTTAGCCTAAAAACACCGAAAAATCGAGTTTTTTGGGTCTCAGAACCCATTTGTACATGTCTACACTGTTCTAGAAAAAAATCAATTTTCAGGCAAAAAAAATGCTAAAACACGTTTTTTTGGCCCAAAAAGTCGATTTGTGCATGCATCTTCGATACCCGTTTATATCCCAAATTTAGCCTAAAAACACCGAAAAAACGAGTTTTTTGGGTCTCAGATGCGATTTGTACATGTCAACACTGTTCTAGAAAAAAATCAATTTTCAGGCAAAAAAATGCTAAAACACGTTTTCTTGGCCCAAAAAGTCGATTTGTGCATGCATCTTCGATACCCGTTTATATCCCAAATTTAGCCTAAAAACACCGAAAAATCGAGTTTTTTGGGTCTCAGAAGCGATTTGTACTGTGTTAGAAAAAATTCAATTTTCAGGCAAAAAAAATGCTAAAACACGTTTTTTTGGCCCAAAAAGTCGATTTGTGCATGCATCTTCGATACCCGTTTATATCCCAAATTTAGCCTAAAAACACCGAAAAATCGAGTTTTTTGGGTCTCAGAAGCGATTTGTACATGTCTACTCTGTTCTAGAAAAAAATCAATTTTCAGGCAAAAAAAATGCTAAAACACGTTTTTTTGGCCCAAAAAGTCGATTTGTGCATGCATCTTCGATACCCGTTCATATCCCAAATTTAGCCTAAAAACACCGAAAAATCGTGTTTTTTGGGTCTCAGAAGCCATTTGTATATGTCTACACTGTTCTAGAAAAAAATCAAGTTTCAGGCAAAAAAATGCTAAAACACGTTTTTTTGGCCCAAAAAGTCGATTTGTGCATGCATCTTCGATACCCGTTTATATCCCAAATTTAGCCTAAAAACACCGAAAAATCGAGTTTTTTGGGTCTCAGAAGCCATTTGTACATGTCTACACTGTTCTAGAAAAAAATCAATTTTCAGGCAATAAAATGCTAAAACACGTTTTTTTGGCCCAAAAAGTCGATTTGTGCATGCATCTTCGATACCCGTTTATATCCCAAATTTAGCCTAAAAACACCGAAAAATCGAGTTTTTTGGGTCTCAGAAGCGATTTGTACTGTGCTAGAAAAATTTCAATTTTCAGGCAAAAAAAATGCTAAAACACGTTTTTTTGGCCCAAAAAGTCGATTTGTGCATGCATCTTCGATACCCGTTTATATCCCAAATTTAGACTAAAAACACCGAAAAAACGAGTTTTTTGGCTCTCAGAAGCGATTTGTACATGTCTACTCTGTTCTAGAAAAAAATCAATTTTCAGGCAAAAAAAATGCTAAAACACGTTTTTTTGGCCCAAAAAGTCGATTTGTGCATGCATCTTCGATACCCGTTTATATCCCAAATTTAGCCTAAAAACAACGAAAAATCGAGTTTTTTGGGTCTCAGAAGCGATTTGTACATGTGAACACTGTTCTAGAAAAAAATCAATTTTCAGGTAAAAAAAAATGCTAAAACACGTTTTTTCGGCCCAAAAAGTCGATTTGTGCATGCATCTTCGATACCCGTTTATATCCCAAATTTAGCCTAAAAACACCGAAAAATCGAGTTTTTCGGGTCTCAGAAGCGATTTGTACTGTGCTAGAAAAATTTCAATTTTCAGGCAAAAAAAATGCTAAAACACGTTTTTTTGGCCCAAAAAGTCGATTTGTGCATGCATCTTCGATACCCGTTTATATCCCAAATTTAGCCTAAAAACACCGAAAAATCGAGTTTTTTGGGTCTCAGAAGCCATTTGTACATGTCTACACTGTTCTAGAAAAAAATCAATTTTAAGCAAAAAAATGCTAAAACACGTTTTTTTGGCCCAAAAAGTCGATTTGTGCATGCATCTTCGATACCCGTTTATATCCCAAATTTAGCCTAAAAACACCGAAAAATCGAGTTTTTTGGGTCTCAGAAGCGATTTGTACTGTGCTAGAAAAATTTCAATTTTCAGGCAAAAAAAATGCTAAAACACGTTTTTTTGGCCCAAAAAGTCGATTTGTGCATGCATCTTCGATACCCGTTTATATCCCAAATTTAGCCTAAAAACACCGAAAAATCGAGTTTTTTGGGTCTCAGAACCCATTTGTACATGTCTACACTGTTCTAGAAAAAAATCAATTTTCAGGCAAAAAAAATGCTAAAACACGTTTTTTTGGCCCAAAAAGTCGATTTGTGCATGCATCTTCGATACCCGTTTATATCCCAAATTTAGCCTAAAAACACCGAAAAAACGAGTTTTTTGGGTCTCAGATGCGATTTGTACATGTCAACACTGTTCTAGAAAAAATTCAATTTTCAGGCAAAAAAATGCTAAAACACGTTTTTTTGGCCCAAAAAGTCGATTTGTGCATGCATCTTCGATACCCGTTTATATCCCAAATTTAGCCTAAAAACACCGAAAAATCGAGTTTTTTGGGTCTCAGAAGCGATTTGTACTGTGTTAGAAAAAATTCAATTTTCAGGCAAAAAAAATGCTAAAACACGTTTTTTTGGCCCAAAAAGTCGATTTGTGCATGCATCTTCGATACCCGTTTATATCCCAAATTTAGCCTAAAAACACCGAAAAATCGAGTTTTTTGGGTCTCAGAAGCGATTTGTACATGTCTACTCTGTTCTAGAAAAAAATCAATTTTCAGGCAAAAAAAATGCTAAAACACGTTTTTTTGGCCCAAAAAGTCGATTTGTGCATGCATCTTCGATACCCGTTTATATCCCAAATTTAGCCTAAAAACACCGAAAAATCGAGTTTTTTGGGTCTCAGAAGCGATTTGTACTGTTCTAGAAAAAAATCAATTTTCAGGCAAAAAAAATGCTAAAACACGTTTTTTTGGCCCAAAAAGTCGATTTGTGCATGCATCTTCGATACCCGTTTATATCCCAAATATAGCCTAAAAACACCGAAAAATCGAGTTTTTTGGGTCTCAGAAGCCATTTGTACATGTCTACACTGTTCTAGAAAAAAATCAATTTTCAGGCAATAAAATGCTAAAACACGTTTTTTTGGCCCAAAAAGTCGATTTGTGCATGCATCTTCGATACCCGTTTATATCCCAAATTTAGCCTAAAAACACCGAAAAATCGAGTTTTTTGGGTCTCAGAAGCGATTTGTACTGTGCTAGAAAAATTTCAATTTTCAGGCAAAAAAAATGCTAAAACACGTTTTTTTGGCCCAAAAAGTCGATTTGTGCATGCATCTTCGATACCCGTTTATATCCCAAATTTAGACTAAAAACACCGAAAAAACGAGTTTTTTGGCTCTCAGAAGCGATTTGTACATGTCTACTCTGTTCTAGAAAAAAATCAATTTTCAGGCAAAAAAAATGCTAAAACACGTTTTTTTGGCCCAAAAAGTCGATTTGTGCATGCATCTTCGATACCCGTTTATATCCCAAATTTAGCCTAAAAACACCGAAAAATCGAGTTTTTTGGGTCTCAGAAGCCATTTGTACATGTCTACACTGTTCTAGAAAAAAATCAATTTTAAGCAAAAAAATGCTAAAACACGTTTTTTTGGCCCAAAAAGTCGATTTGTGCATGCATCTTCGATACCCGTTTATATCCCAAATTTAGCCTAAAAACACCGAAAAATCGAGTTTTTTGGGTCTCAGAAGCGATTTGTACTGTGCTAGAAAAATTTCAATTTTCAGGCAAAAAAAATGCTAAAACACGTTTTTTTGGCCCAAAAAGTCGATTTGTGCATGCATCTTCGATACCCGTTTATATCCCAAATTTAGCCTAAAAACACCGAAAAATCGAGTTTTTTGGGTCTCAGAAGCGATTTGTACTGTTCTAGAAAAAATTCAATTTTCAGGCAAAAAAAATGCTAAAACACGTTTTTTTGGCCCAAAAAGTCGATTTGTGCATGCATCTTCGATACCCGTTTATATCCCAAATTTAGCCTAAAAACACAGAAAAATCGAGTTTTTTGGGTCTCAGAAGCGATTTGTACTGTGCTAGAAAAAATTCAATTTTCAGGCAAAAAAAATGCTAAAACACGTTTTTTTGGCCCAAAAAGTCGATTTGTGCATGCATCTTCGATACCCGTTTATATCCCAAATTTAGCCTAAAAACACCGAAAAAACGAGTTTTTTGGGTCTCAGATGCGATTTGTACATGTCAACACTGTTCTAGAAAAAATTCAATTTTCAGGCAAAAAAATGCTAAAACACGTTTTTTTGGCCCAAAAAGTCGATTTGTGCATGCATCTTCGATACCCGTTCATATCCCAAATTTAGCCTAAAAACACCGAAAAATCGTGTTTTTTGGGTCTCAGAAGCCATTTGTATATGTCTACACTGTTCTTGAAAAAAATCAATTTTCAGGCAAAAAAATGCTAAAACACGTTTTTTTGGCCCAAAAAGTCGATTTGTGCATGCATCTTCGATACCCGTTTATATCCCAAATTTAGCCTAAAAACACCGAAAAATCGAGTTTTTTGGGTCTCAGAAGCGATTTGTACTGTGCTAGAAAAATTTCAATTTTCAGGCAAAAAAAATGCTAAAACACGTTTTTTTGGCCCAAAAAGTCGATTTGTGCATGCATCTTCGATACCCGTTTATATCCCAAATTTAGCCTAAAAACACCGAAAAATCGAGTTTTTTGGGTCTCAGAAGCCATTTGTACATGTCTACACTGTTCTAGAAAAAAATCAATTTTAAGCAAAAAAATGCTAAAACACGTTTTTTTGGCCCAAAAAGTCGATTTGTGCATGCATCTTCGATACCCGTTTATATCCCAAATTTAGCCTAAAAACACCGAAAAATCGAGTTTTTTGGGTCTCAGAAGCGATTTGTACTGTGCTAGAAAAATTTCAATTTTCAGGCAAAAAAAATGCTAAAACACGTTTTTTTGGTCCAAAAAGTCGATTTGTGCATGCATCTTCGATACCCGTTTATATCCCAAATTTAGCCTAAAAACACCGAAAAAACGAGTTTTTTGGGTCTCAGAACCCATTTGTACATGTCTACACTGTTCTAGAAAAAAATCAATTTTCAGGCAAAAAAAATGCTAAAACACGTTTTTTTGGCCCAAAAAGTCGATTTGTGCATGCATCTTCGATACCCGTTTATATCCCAAATTTAGCCTAAAAACACCGAAAAAACGAGTTTTTTGGGTCTCAGATGCGATTTGTACATGTCAACACTGTTCTAGAAAAAAATCAATTTTCAGGCAAAAAAATGCTAAAACACGTTTTTTTGGCCCAAAAAGTCGATTTGTGCATGCATCTTCGATACCCGTTTATATCCCAAATTTAGCCTAAAAACACCGAAAAATCGAGTTTTTTGGGTCTCAAAAGCGATTTGTACTGTGTTAGAAAAAATTCAATTTTCAGGCAAAAAAAATGCTAAAACACGTTTTTTTGGCCCAAAAAGTCGATTTGTGCATGCATCTTCGATACCCGTTTATATCCCAAATTTAGCCTAAAAACACCGAAAAATCGAGTTTTTTGGGTCTCAGAAGCGATTTGTACATGTCTACTCTGTTCTAGAAAAAAATCAATTTTCAGGCAAAAAAAATGCTAAAACACGTTTTTTTGGCCCAAAAAGTCGATTTGTGCATGCATCTTCGATACCCGTTCATATCCCAAATTTAGCCTAAAAACACCGAAAAATCGTGTTTTTTGGGTCTCAGAAGCCATTTGTATATGTCTACACTGTTCTAGAAAAAAATCAAGTTTCAGGCAAAAAAATGCTAAAACACGTTTTTTTGGCCCAAAAAGTCGATTTGTGCATGCATCTTCGATACCCGTTTATATCCCAAATTTAGCCTAAAAACACCGAAAAATCGAGTTTTTTGGGTCTCAGAAGCGATTTGTACTGTTCTAGAAAAAAATCAATTTTCAGGCAAAAAAAATGCTAAAACACATTTTTTTGGCCCAAAAAGTCGATTTGTGCATGCATCTTCGATACCCGTTTATATCCCAAATTTAGCCTAAAAACACCGAAAAATTGAGTTTTTTGGGTCTCAGAAGCCATTTGTACATGTCTACACTGTTCTAGAAAAAAATCAATTTTCAGGCAATAAAATGCTAAAACACGTTTTTTTGGCCCAAAAAGTCGATTTGTGCATGCATCTTCGATACCCGTTTATATCCCAAATTTAGCCTAAAAACACCGAAAAATCGAGTTTTTTGGGTCTCAGAAGCGATTTGTACTGTGCTAGAAAAATTTCAATTTTCAGGCAAAAAAAATGCTAAAACACGTTTTTTTGGCCCAAAAAGTCGATTTGTGCATGCATCTTCGATACCCGTTTATATCCCAAATTTAGACTAAAAACACCGAAAAAACGAGTTTTTTGGGTCTCAGAAGCGATTTGTACATGTCTACTCTGTTCTAGAAAAAAATCAATTTTCAGGCAAAAAAAATGCTAAAACACGTTTTTTTGGCCCAAAAAGTCGATTTGTGCATGCATCTTCGATACCCGTTTATATCCCAAATTTAGCCTAAAAACACCGAAAAATCGAGTTTTTTGGGTCTCAGAAGCCATTTGTACATGTCTACACTGTTCTAGAAAAAAATCAATTTTAAGCAAAAAAATGCTAAAACACGTTTTTTTGGCCCAAAAAGTCGATTTGTGCATGCATCTTCGATACCCGTTTATATCCCAAATTTAGCCTAAAAACACCGAAAAATCGAGTTTTTTGGGTCTCAGAAGCGATTTGTACTGTGCTAGAAAAATTTCAATTTTAAGCAAAAAAAATGCTAAAACACGTTTTTTTGGCCCAAAAAGTCGATTTGTGCATGCATCTTCGATACCCGTTTATATCCCAAATTTAGCCTAAAAACTCAGAAAAATCGAGTTTTTTGGGTCTCAGAAGCGATTTGTACTGTGCTAGAAAAATTTCAATTTTCAGGCAAAAAAAATGCTAAAACACGTTTTTTTGGCCCAAAAAGTCGATTTGTGCATGCATCTTCGATACCCGTTTATATCCCAAATTTAGCCTAAAAACACCGAAAAATCGAGTTTTTTGGGTCTCAGAAGCGATTTGTACATGTCTACACTGTTCTAGAAAAAATTCAATTATCAGGCAAAAATAATGCTAAAACACGTTTTTTTGGCCCAAAAAGTCGATTTGTGCATGCATCTTCGACACCCGTTTATATCCCAAATTTAGCCTAAAAACACCGAAAAATAGAGTTTTTTGGGTCTCAGAAGCGATTTGTACTGTGCTAGAAAAATTTCAATTTTCAGGCAAAAAAAATGCTAAAACACGTTTTTTTGGCCCAAAAAGTCGATTTGTGCATGCATCTTCGATACCCGTTTATATCCCAAATTTAGCCTAAAAACAACGAAAAATCGAGTTTTTTGGGTCTCAGAAGCGATTTGTACATGTCAACACTGTTCTAGAAAAAAATCAATTTTCAGGTAAAAAAAAATGCTAAAACACGTTTTTTTGGCCCAAAAAGTCGATTTGTGCATGCATCTTCGATACCCGTTTATATCCCAAATTTAGCCTAAAAACACCGAAAAATCGAGTTTTTTGGGTCTCAGAAGTGATTTGTACTGTGCTAGAAAAAATTCAATTTTCAGGCAAAAAAAATGCTAAAACACGTTTTTTGGGCCCAAAAAGTCGATTTGTGCATGCATCTTCGATACCCGTTTATATCCCAAATTTAGCCTAAAAACACCGAAAAATCGAGTTTTTCGGGTCTCAGAAGCGATTTGTACTGTGCTAGAAAAATTTCAATTTTCAGGCAAAAAAAATGCTAAAACACGTTTTTTTGGCCCAAAAAGTCGATTTGTGCATGCATCTTCGATACCCGTTTATATCCCAAATTTAGCCTAAAAACACCGAAAAATCGAGTTTTTTGGGTCTCAGAAGCCATTTGTACATGTCTACACTGTTCTAGAAAAAAATCAATTTTAAGCAAAAAAATGCTAAAACACGTTTTTTTGGCCCAAAAAGTCGATTTGTGCATGCATCTTCGATACCCGTTTATATCCCAAATTTAGCCTAAAAACACCGAAAAATCGAGTTTTTTGGGTCTCAGAAGCGATTTGTACTGTGCTAGAAAAATTTCAATTTTCACGCAAAAAAAATGCTAAAACACGTTTTTTTGGCCCAAAAAGTCGATTTGTGCATGCATCTTCGATACCCGTTTATATCCCAAATTTAGCCTAAAAACACCGAAAAATCGAGTTTTTTGGGTCTCAGAACCCATTTGTACATGTCTACACTGTTCTAGAAAAAAATCAATTTTCAGGCAAAAAAAATGCTAAAACACGTTTTTTTGGCCCAAAAAGTCGATTTGTGCATGCATCTTCGATACCCGTTTATATCCCAAATTTAGCCTAAAAACACCGAAAAAACGAGTTTTTTGGGTCTCAGATGCGATTTGTACATGTCAACACTGTTCTAGAAAAAATTCAATTTTCAGGCAAAAAAATGCTAAAACACGTTTTTTTGGCCCAAAAAGTCGATTTGTGCATGCATCTTCGATACCCGTTTATATCCCAAATTTAGCCTAAAAACACCGAAAAATCGAGTTTTTTGGGTCTCAGAAGCGATTTGTACTGTGTTAGAAAAAATTCAATTTTCAGGCAAAAAAAATGCTAAAACACGTTTTTTTGGCCCAAAAAGTCGATTTGTGCATGCATCTTCGATACCCGTTTATATCCCAAATTTAGCCTAAAAACACCGAAAAATCGAGTTTTTTGGGTCTCAGAAGCGATTTGTACATGTCTACTCTGTTCTAGAAAAAAATCAATTTTCAGGCAAAAAAAATGCTAAAACACGTTTTTTTGGCCCAAAAAGTCGATTTGTGCATGCATCTTCGATACCCGTTCATATCCCAAATTTAGCCTAAAAACACCGAAAAATCGTGTTTTTTGGGTCTCAGAAGCCATTTGTATATGTCTACACTGTTCTAGAAAAAAATCAATTTTCAGGCAAAAAAATGCTAAAACACGTTTTTTTGGCCCAAAAAGTCGATTTGTGCATGCATCTTCGATACCCGTTTATATCCCAAATTTAGCCTAAAAACACCGAAAAATCGAGTTTTTTGGGTCTCAGAAGCGATTTGTACTGTTCTAGAAAAAATTCAATTTTCAGGCAAAAAAAATGCTAAAACACGTTTTTTTGGCCCAAAAAGTCGATTTGTGCATGCATCTTCGATACCCGTTTATATCCCAAATTTAGCCCAAAAACACCGAAAAATCGAGTTTTTTGGGTCTCAGAAGCCATTTGTACATGTCTACACTGTTCTAGAAAAAAATCAATTTTCAGGCAATAAAATGCTAAAACACGTTTTTTTGGCCCAAAAAGTCGATTTGTGCATGCATCTTCGATACCCGTTTATATCCCAAATTTAGCCTAAAAACACCGAAAAATCGAGTTTTTTGGGTCTCAGAAGCGATTTGTACTGTGCTAGAAAAATTTCAATTTTCAGGCAAAAAAAATGCTAAAACACGTTTTTTTGGCCCAAAAAGTCGATTTGTGCATGCATCTTCGATACCCGTTTATATCCCAAATTTAGACTAAAAACACCGAAAAAACGAGTTTTTTGGCTCTCAGAAGCGATTTGTACATGTCTACTCTGTTCTAGAAAAAAATCAATTTTCAGGCAAAAAAAATGCTAAAACACGTTTTTTTGGCCCAAAAAGTCGATTTGTGCATGCATCTTCGATACCCGTTTATATCCCAAATTTAGCCTAAAAACACCGAAAAATCGAGTTTTTTGGGTCTCAGAAGCCATTTGTACATGTCTACACTGTTCTAGAAAAAAATCAATTTTAAGCAAAAAAATGCTAAAACACGTTTTTTTGGCCCAAAAAGTCGATTTGTGCATGCATCTTCGATACCCGTTTATATCCCAAATTTAGCCTAAAAACACCGAAAAATCGAGTTTTTTGGGTCTCAGAAGCGATTTGTACTGTGCTAGAAAAATTTCAATTTTCAGGCAAAAAAAATGCTAAAACACGTTTTTTTGGCCCAAAAAGTCGATTTGTGCATGCATCTTCGATACCCGTTTATATCCCAAATTTAGCCTAAAAACACCGAAAAATCGAGTTTTTTGGGTCTCAGAAGCGATTTGTACTGTTCTAGAAAAAATTCAATTTTCAGGCAAAAAAAATGCTAAAACACGTTTTTTTGGCCCAAAAAGTCGATTTGTGCATGCATCTTCGATACCCGTTTATATCCCAAATTTAGCCTAAAAACACAGAAAAATCGAGTTTTTTGGGTCTCAGAAGCGATTTGTACTGTGCTAGAAAAATTTCAATTTTCAGGCAAAAAAAATGCTAAAACACGTTTTTTTGGCCCAAAAAGTCGATTTGTGCATGCATCTTCGATACCCGTTTATATCCCAAATTTAGCCTAAAAACACCGAAAAAACGAGTTTTTTGGGTCTCAGATGCGATTTGTACATGTCAACACTGTTCTAGAAAAAATTCAATTTTCAGGCAAAAAAATGCTAAAACACGTTTTTTTGGCCTAAAAAGTCGATTTGTGCATGCATCTTCGATACCCGTTCATATCCCAAATTTAGCCTAAAAACACCGAAAAATCGTGTTTTTTGGGTCTCAGAAGCCATTTGTATATGTCTACACTGTTCTTGAAAAAAATCAATTTTCAGGCAAAAAAATGCTAAAACACGTTTTTTTGGCCCAAAAAGTCGATTTGTGCATGCATCTTCGATACCCGTTTATATCCCAAATTTAGCCTAAAAACACCGAAAAATCGAGTTTTTTGGGTCTCAGAAGCGATTTGTTCTGTGCTAGAAAAATTTCAATTTTCAGGCAAAAAAAATGCTAAAACACGTTTTTTTGGCCCAAAAAGTCGATTTGTGCATGCATCTTCGATACCCGTTTATATCCCAAATTTAGCCTAAAAACACAGAAAAAACGAGTTTTTTGGGTCTCAGAAGCGATTTGTACATGTCTACACTGTTCTAGAAAAAATTCAATTTTCAGGCAAAAAAAATGCTAAAACACGTTTTTTTGGCCCAAAAAGTCGATTTGTGCATGCATCTTCGATACCCGTTTATATCCCAAATTTAGCCTAAAAACACCGAAAAATCGATTTTTTGGGTCTCAGAAGCCATTTGTACATGTCTACACTGTTCTTGAAAAAAATCAATTTTCAGGCAAAAAAATGCTAAAACACGTTTTTTTTGCCCAAAAAGTCGATTTGTGCATGCATCTTCGATACCCGTTTATATCCCAAATTTAGCCTAAAAACACCGAAAAATCAAGTTTTTTGGGTCTCAGAAGCGATTTGTACATGTCTACACTGTTCTAGAAAAATTTCAATTTTCAGGCAAAAAAAATGCTAAAACACGTTTTTTTGGCCGAAAAAGTCGATTTGTGCATGCATCTTCGATACCCGTTTATATCCCAAATTTAGCCTAAAAACACCGAAAAAACGAGTTTTTTGGGTCTCAGATGCGATTTGTACATGTCAACACTGTTCTAGAAAAAAATCAATTTTCAGGCAAAAAAATGCTAAAACACGTTTTTTTGGCCCAAAAAGTCGATTTGTGCATGCATCTTCGATACCCGTTTATATCCCAAATTTAGCCTAAAAACACCGAAAAATCGAGTTTTTTGGGTCTCAGAAGCGATTTGTACTGTGTTAGAAAAAATTCAATTTTCAGGCAAAAAAAATGTTAAAACACGTTTTTTTGGCCCAAAAAGTCGATTTGTGCATGCATCTTCGATACCCGTTTATATCCCAAATTTAGCCTAAAAACACCGAAAAAACGAGTTTTTTGGGTCTCAGAAGTGATTTGTACATGTCTACTCTGTTCTAGAAAAAAATCAATTTTCAGGCAAAAATAATGCTAAAACACGTTTTTTTGGCCCAAAAAGTCGATTTGTGCATGCATCTTCGATACCCGTTTATATCCCAAATTTAGCCTAAAAACACCGAAAAAACGAGTTTTTTGGGTCTCAGAAGCGATTTGTACATGTCTACTCTGTTATAGAAAAAAATCAATTTTCAGGCAAAAAAAATGCTAAAACACGTTTTTTTGGCCCAAAAAGTCGATTTGTGCATGCCTCTTCGATACCCGTTTATATCCCAAATTTAGCCTAAAAACACCGAAAAATCGAGTTTTTTGGGTCTCAGAAGCGATTTGTACTGTGCTAGAAAAATTTCAATTTTCAGGCAAAAAAAATGCTAAAACACGTTTTTTTCGCCCAAAAAGTCGATTTGTGCATGCATCTTCGATACCCGTTTATATCCCAAATTTAGCCTAAAAACACCGAAAAATCGAGTTTTTTGGGTCTCAGAAGCCATTTGTACATGTCTACACTGTTCTTGAAAAAAATCAATTTTCAGGCAAAAAAATGCTAAAACACGTTTTTTTGGCCCAAAAAGTCGATTTGTGCATGCATCTTCGATACCCGTTTATATCCCAAATTTAGCCTAAAAACACCGAAAAATCGAGTTTTTTGGGTCTCAGAAGCGATTTGTACTGTGTTAGAAAAAAATCAATTTTCAGGCAAAAAAAATGCTAAAACACGTTTTTTTGGCCCAAAAAGTCGATTTGTGCATGCATCTTCGATACCCGTTTATATCCCAAATTTAGCCTAAAAACACCGAAAAAACGAGTTTTTTGGGTCTCAGAAGCGATTTGTACATGTCTACTCTGTTCTAGAAAAAAATCAATTTTCAGGCAAAAAAAATGCTAAAACACGTTTTTTTGGCCCAAAAAGTCGATTTGTGCATGCATCTTCGATACCCGTTTATATCCCAAATTTAGCCTAAAAACACCGAAAAATCGAGTTTTTTGGGTCTCAGAAGCGATTTGTACTGTGCTAGAAAAATTTCAATTTTCAGGCAAAAAAAATGCTAAAACACGTTTTTTTGGCCCAAATAGTCGATTTGTGCATGCATCTTCGATACCCGTTTATATCCCAAATTTTGCCTAAAAACACCGAAAAATCGAGTTTTTGGGGTCTCAGAAGCGATTTGTACATGTCTACACTGTTCTAGAAAAATTTCAATTATCAGGCAAAAAAAATGCTAAAACACGTTTTTTTGGCCCAAAAAGTCGATTTGTGCATGCATCTTCGATACCCGTTTATATCCCAAATTTAGACTAAAAACACCGAAAAATCGAGTTTTTTGGGTCTCAGAAGCCATTTGTACATGTCTACACTGTTATAGAAAAAAATCAATTTTCAGGCAATAAAATGCTAAAACACGTTTTTTTGGCCCAAAAAGTCGATTTGTGCATGCATCTTCGATACCCGTTTATATCCCAAATTTAGCCTAAAAACACCGAAAAATCGAGTTTTTTGGGTCTCAGAAGCGATTTGTACTGTGCTAGAAAAATTTCAATTTTCAGGCAAAAAAAATGCTAAAACACGTTTTTTTGGCCCAAAAAGTCGATTTGTGCATGCATCTTCGATACCCGTTTATATCCCAAATTTAGACTAAAAACACCGAAAAATCGAGTTTTTTGGGTCTCAGAAGCAATTTGTACATGTCTACACTGTTATAGAAAAAAATCAATTTTCAGGTAAAAAAAATGCTAAAACACGTTTTTTTTGGCCCAAAAAGTCGATTTGTGCATGCATCTTCGATACCCGTTTATATCCCAAATTTAGCCTAAAAGCACCGAAAAATCGAGTTTTTTGGGTCTCAGAAGTGATTTGTACTGTGCTAGAAAAATTTCAATTTTCAGGTAAAAAAAATGCTAAAACACGTTTTTTGGGCCCAAAAAGTCGATTTGTGCATGCATCTTCGATACCCGTTTATATCCCAAATTTAGCCTAAAAACACCGAAAAATCGAGTTTTTTGGGTCACAAAAAGTGATTTGTACTGTGCTAGAAAAATTTCAATTTTCAGGCAAAAAAAATGCTAAAACACGTTTTTTTGGCCCAAAATGTCGATTTGTGCATGCATCTTCGATACCCGTTTATATCCCAAAATTAGCCTAAAAACACCGAAAAAACGAGTTTTTTGGGTCTCAGAAGCGATTTGTACATGTCTACACTGTTCTAGAAAAAATTCAATTTTCAGGCAAAAAAAATGCTAAAACACGTTTTATTGGCCCAAAAAGTCGATTTGTGCATGCATCTTCGATACCCGTTTATATCCCAAATTTAGCCCAAAAACACCGAAAAATCGAGTTTTTTGGGTCTCAGAAGCCATTTGTACATGTCTACACTGTTCTTGAAAAAAATCAATTTTAAGCAAAAAAATGCTAAAACACGTTTTTTTGGCCCAAAAAGTCGATTTGTGCATGCATCTTCGATACCCGTTTATATCCCAAATTTAGCCTAAAAACACCGAAAAATCGAGTTTTTTGGGTCTCAGAAGCGATTTGTACATGTCAACACTGTTCTAGAAAAAAATCAATTTTCAGGTAAAAAGAATGCTAAAACACGTTTTTTTGGCCCAAAAAGTCGATTTGTGCATGCATCTTCGATACCCGTTTATATCCCAAATTTAGCCTAAAAACACCGAAAAATCGAGTTTTTTGGGTCTCAGAAGCGATTTGTACTGTGCTAGAAAAATTTCAATTTTCAGGCAAAAAAAATGCTAAAACACGTTTTTTTGGCCCAAAAAGTCGATTTGTGCATGCATCTTCGATACCCGTTTATATCCCAAATTTAGCCTAAACACACCGAAAAATCGAGTTTTTTGGGTCTCAGAAGCGATTTGTACTGTGCTAGAAAAATTTCAATTTTCAGGCAAAAAAAATGCTAAAACACGTTTTTTTGGCCCAAAAAGACGATTTGTGCATGCATCTTCGATACCCGTTTATATCCCAAATTTAGCCTAAAAACACCGAAAAATCGAGTTTTTTGGGTCTCAGAAGCGATTTGTACATGTCTACACTGTTCTAGAAAAAATTCAATTTTCAGGCAAAGAAAATGCTAAAACACGTTTTTTTGGTCCAAAAAGTCGATTTGTGCATGCATCTTCGATACCCGTTTATATCCCAAATTTAGCCTAAAAACACCGAAAAATCGAGTTTTTTGGGTCTCAGAAGCGATTTGTACTGTGCTAGAAAAATTTCAATTTTCAGGCAAAAAAAATGATATAACACGTTTTTTTGGCCCAAAAAGTCGATTTGTGCATGCATCTTCGATACCCGTTTATATCCCAAATTTAGCCTAAAAACACCGAAAAATCGAGTTTTTTGGGTCTCAGATGCGATTTGTACATGTCTGCACTGTTCTAGAAAAAAATCAATTTTCAGGCAAAAAAATGCTAAAACACGTTTTTTTGGCCCAAAAAGTCGATTTGTGCATGCATCTTCGATACCCGTTTATATCCCAAATTTAGCCTAAAAACACCAAAAAATCGAGTTTTTTGGATCTCAGAAGCGATTTGTACTGTGCTAGAAAAATTTCAATTATCAGGCAAAAAAAATACTAAAACACGTTTTTTTGGCCCAAAAGTCGATTTGTGCATGCATCTTCGATACCCGTTTATATCCCAAATTTAGCCTTAAAACACCGAAAAATCGAGTTTTTTGGGTCTCAGAAGCGATTTGTACTGTGCTAGAAAAATTTCATTTTTCAGGCAAAAAAAATGCTAAAACACGTTTTTTTGGCCCAAAAAGTCGATTTGTACTGTGCTAGAAAAATTTCAATTTTCAGGCAAAAAAAATGCTAAAACACGTTTTTTTGGCCCAAAAAGTCGATTTGTACTGTGCTAGAAAAATTTCAATTTTCAGGCAAAAAAAATGCTAAAACACGTTTTTTTGGCCCAAAAAGTCGATTTGTGCATGCATCTTCGATACACGTTTATATCCCAAATTTAGACTAAAAACACCGAAAAATCGAGTTTTTTGGGTCTCAGAAGCGATTTGTACTGTGCTAGAAAAATTTCAATTTTCAGGCAAAAAAAATGCTAAAACACGTTTTTTTGGCCCAAAAAGTCGATTTGTGCATGCATCTTTGATACCCGTTTATATCCCAAATTTAGCCTAAAAACACCGAAAAATCGAGTTTTTTGGGTCTCAGAAGCGATTTGTACTGTGCTAGAAAAAAATCAATTTTTCAGGTAAAAAAAATGCTAAAACACGTTTTTTTGGCCCAAAAAGTCGATTTGTGCATGCATCTTCGATACCCGTTTATATCCCAAATTTAGCCTAAAAACACCGAAAAATCGAGTTTTTTGGGTCTCAGAAGCGATTTGTACATGTCTACACTGTTCTAGAAAAAATTCAATTTTCAGGCAAAAAAAATGCTAAAACACGTTTTTTTGGCCCAAAAAGTCGATTTGTGCATGCATCTTCGATACCCGTTTATATCCCAAATTTAGCCTAAAAACACCGAAAAATCGAGTTTTTTGGGTCTCAGAAGCCATTTGTACATGTCTACACTGTTCTAGAAAAAATTCAATTTTCAGGCAAAAAAAATGCTATAACACGTTTTTTTGGCCCAAAAAGTCGATTTGTGCATGCATCTTCGATACCCGTTTATATCCCAAATTTAGCCTAAAAACACCGGAAAATCGAGTTTTTTGGGTCTCAGAAGCCATTTGTACATGTCTACACAGTTCTAGAAAAAAATCAATTTTCAGGCAAAAAAAATGCTAAAACACGTTTTTTTGGCCCAAAAAGTCGATTTGTGCATGCATCTTTGATACCCGTTTATATCCCAAATTTAGACTAAAAACACCGAAAAATCGAGTTTTTTGGGTCTCAGAAGCCATTTGTACATGTCTACACTGTTCTAGAAAAAAATCAATTTTCAGGCAAAAGAAATGCTAAAACACGTTTTTTTGGCCCAAAAAGTCGATTTGTGCATGCATCTTCGATACCCGTTTATATCCCAAATTTAGCCTAAAAACACCGAAAAATCGAGTTTTTTGGGTCTTAGAAGCCATTTGTATATGTCTACACTGTTCTAGAAAAAATTCAATTTTCAGGCAAAAAAAATGCTAAAACACGTTTTTTTGGCCCAAAAAGTCGATTTGTGCATGCATCATCGATACCCGTTTATATCCCAAAGTTAGCCTAAAAACACCGAAAAATCGAGTTTTTTGGGTCTCAGAAGCGATTTGTACTGTGCTAGAAAAATTTCAATTTTCAGGCAAAAAAATGCTAAAACACGTTTTTTTGGCCCAAAAAGTCGATTTGTACTGTGCTAGAAAAATTTCAATTTTCAGGCAAAAAAAATGCTAAAACACGTTTTTTTTGCCCAAAAAGTCGATTTGTACTGTGCTAGAAAAATTTCAATTTTCAGGCAAAAAAAATGCTAAAACACGTTTTTTTGGCCCAAAAAGTCGATTTGTACAGTGCTAGAAAAATTTCAATTTTCAGGCAAAAAAAATGCTAAAACACGTTTTTTTGGCCCAAAAAGTCGATTTGTACTGTGCTAGAAAATTTCAATTTTCAGGCAAAAAAAATGCTAACACACGTTTTTTTGGCCCAAAAAGTCGATTTGTACTGTGCTAGAAAAATTTCAATTTTCAGGCAAAAAAAATGCTAAAACACGTTTTTTTGGCCCAAAAAGTCGATTTGTACTGTGCTAGAAAAATTTCAATTTTCAGCCAAAAAAATGCTAAAACACGTTTTTTTGGCCCAAAAAGTCGATTTGTACTGTGCTAGAAAAAAATCAATTTTCAGGCAAAAAAAATGCTATAGCACGTTTTTTTTGCCCAAAAAGTCGATTTGTACTGTGCTAGAAAAATTTCAATTTTCAGGCAAAAAAAATGCTAAAACACGTTTTTTTGGCCCAAAAAGTCGATTTGTACAGTGCTAGAAAAATTTCAATTTTCAGGCAAAAAAAATGCTAAAACACGTTTTTTTGGCCCAAAAAGTCGATTTGTGCATGCATCTTCGATACCCGTATATATCCCAAATTTAGCCTAAAAACACCGAAAAATCGAGTTTTTTGGGTCTCAGAAGCGATTTGTACATGTCTACACTGTTCTAGAAAAAAAACAATTTTCAGGCAAAAGAAATGCTAAAACACGTTTTTTTGGCCCAAAAAGTCGATTTGTGCATGCATCTTCGATACTCGTTTATATCCCAAATTTAGCCTAAAAACACCGAAAAATCGAGTTTTTTGGGTCTTAGAAGCCATTTGTACATGTCTACACTGTTCTAGAAAAAAATCAATTTTCAGGCAAAAAAAATGCTAAAACACGTTTTTTTGGCCCAAAAAGTCGATTTGTGCATGCATCATCGATACCCGTTTATATCCCAAATTTAGCCTAAAAACACCGAAAAATCGAGTTTTTTGGGTCTCAGAAGCGATTTGTACTGTGCTAGAAAAATTTCAATTTTCAGGCAAAAAAATGCTAAAACACGTTTTTTTGGCCCAAAAAGTCGATTTGTACTGTGCTAGAAAAATTTCAATTTTCAGGCAAAAAAAATGCTAAAACACGTTTTTTTGGCCCAAAAAGTCGATTTGTACTGTGCTAGAAAAATTTCAATTTTCAGCCAAAAAAAATGCTAAAACACGTTTTTTTGGCCCAAAAAGTCGATTTGTACTGTGCTAGAAAAAATTCAATTTTCAGGCAAAAAAAATGCTAAAACACGTTTTTTTTGCCCAAAAAGTCGATTTGTACTGTGCTAGAAAAATTTCAATTTTCAGGCAAAAAAAATGCTAAAACACGTTTTTTTGGCCCAAAAAGTCGATTTGTACAGTGCTAGAAAAATTTCAATTTTCAGGCAAAAAAAATGCTAAAACACGTTTTTTTGGCCCAAAAAGTCGATTTGTACTGTGCTAGAAAAATTTCAATTTTCAGGCAAAAAAAATGCTAAAACACGTTTTTTTGGCCCAAAAAGTAGATTTGTGCATGCATCTTCGATACCCGTTTATATCCCAAATTTAGCCTAAAAACACCGAAAAATCGAGATTTTTGGGTCTCAGAAGCGATTTGTACTGTGCTAGAAAAATTTCAATTTTCAGGCAAAAAAAATGCTAAAACACGTTTTTTGGGCCCAAAAAGTCGATTTGTGCATGCATCTTCGATACCCATTTATATCCCAAATTTAGCCTAAAAACACCGAAAAATCGAGTTTTTTGGGTCTCAGAAGCGATTTGTACTGTGCTAGAAAAATTTCAATTTTCAGGCAAAAAAAATGCTAAAACACGTTTTTTTGGACCAAAAAGTCGATTTGTGCATGCATCTTCGATACCCGTTTATATCCCAAATTTAGCCTAAAAACACCGAAAAATCGAGTTTTTTGGGTCTCAGAAGCGATTTGTACTGTGCTAGAAAAATTTCAATTTTCAGGCAAAAAAAATGCTAAAACACGTTTTTTTGGCCCAAAAAGTCGATTTGTACTGTGCTAGAAAAATTTCTATTTTCAGGCAAAAAAAATGCTAAAACACGTTTTTTTGGCCCAAAAAGTCGATTTGTACTGTGCTAGAAAAATTTCAATTTTCAGGCAAAAAAAATGCTAAAACACATTTTTTTGGCCCAAAATTTCGATTTGTGCATGCATCTTCGATACCCGTTTATATCCCAAATTTAGCCTAAAAACAGCGAAAAATCGAGTTTTTTGGGTCTCAGAAGCGATTTGTACTGTGCTAGAAAAATGTCAATTTTCAGCCAAAAAAAATGCTAAAACACGTTTTTTTGGCCCAAAAAGTCGATTTGTACTGTGCTAGAAAAATTTCAATTTTCAGGCAAAAAAAATGCTAAAACACGTTTTTTTGGCCCAAAAAGTCGATTTGTACTGTGCTAGAAAAATTTCAATTTTCAGGCAAAAAAAATGCTAAAACACATTTTTTTGGCCCAAAAAGTCGATTTGTATTGTGCTAGAAAAATTTCAATTTTCAGGCAAAAAAAATGCTAAAACACGTTTTTTTGGCCCAAAAAGTCGATTTGTACTGTGCTAGAAAAATTTCAATTTTCAGGCAAAAAATATGCTAAAACACGTTTTTTTGGCCCAAAAAGTCGATTTGTACTGTGCTAGAAAAATTTCAATTTTCAGGCAAAAAAAATGCTAAAACACGTTTTTTTGGCCCAAAAAGTCGATTTGTGCATGCATCTTCGATACCCGTTTATATCCCAAATTTAGCCTAAAATCACCGAAAAATCGAGTTTTTTGGGTCTCAGAAGCGATTTGTACTGTGCTAGAAAAATTTCAATTTTCAGGCAAAAAAAATGCTAAAACACGTTTTTTTGGCCCAAAAAGTCGATTTGTGCATGCATCTTCGATACCCGTTTATATCCCAAATTTAGCCTAAAAACACCGAAAAATCGAGTTTTTTGGGTCTCAGAAGCGATTTGTACTGTGCTAGAAAAATTTCAATTTTCAGGCAAAACAAATGCTAAAACACGTTTTTTTGGTCCAAAAAGTCGATTTGTGCATGCATCATCGATACCCATTTATATCCCAAATTTAGTCTAAAAACACCGAAAAATCGAGTTTTTTGGGTCTCAGAAGCGATTTGTACTGTGCTAGAAAAATTTCAATTTTCAGGCAAAAAAAAAATGCTAAAACACGTTTTTTTGGCCCAAAAAGTCGATTTGTACTGTGCTAGAAAAATTTCAATTTTCAGGCAAAAAAAATGCTAAAACACGTTTTTTTGGCCCAAAAAGTCGATTTGTACTGTGCTAGAAAAATTTCAATTTTCAGGCAAAAAAAATGCTAAAACACATTTTTTTGGCCCAAAAAGTCGATTTGTGCATGCATCTTCGATACCCGTTTATATCCCAAATTTAGCCTAAAAACAGCGAAAAATCGAGTTTTTTGGGTCTCAGAAGCGATTTGTACTGTGCTAGAAAAATGTCAATTTTCAGGCAAAAAAAATGCTAAAACACGTTTTTTTGGCCCAAAAAGTCGATTTGTACTGTGCTAGTAAAATTTCAATTTTCAGGCAAAAAAAATGCTAAAACACGTTTTTTTGGCCCAAAAAGTCGATTTGTACTGTGCTAGAAAAATTTCAATTTTCAGGCAAAAAAAATGCTGAAACACGTTTTTTTGGCCCAAAAAGTCGATTTGTACTGTGCTAGAAAAATTTCAATTTTCAGGCAAAAAAAATGCTAAAACACGTTTTTTTGGCCCAAAAAGTCGATTTGTACTGTGCTAGAAAAATTTCAATTTTCAGGCAAAAAAAATGCTAAAACACGTTTTTTTGGCCCAAAAAGTCGATTTGTACTGTACTAGAAAAATTTCAATTTTCAGGCAAAAAAAATGCTAAAACACGTTTTTTTGGCCCAAAAAGTCGATTTGTACTGTGCTAGAAAAATTTCAATTTTCAGGCAAAAAAAATGCTAAAACACGTTTTTTTTGCCCAAAAAGTCGATTTGTACTGTGCTAGAAAAATTTCAATTTTCAGGCAAAAAAAATGCTAAAACACGTTTTTTTGGCCCAAAAAGTCGATTTGTACAGTGCTAGAAAAATTTCAATTTTCAGGCAAAAAAAATGCTAAAACACGTTTTTTTGGCCCAAAAAGTCGATTTGTACTGTGCTAGAAAAAATTCAATTTTCAGGCAAAAGAAATGCTAAAACACGTTTTTTTGGCCCAAAAAGTCGATTTGTGCATGCATCTTCGATACCCGTTTATATCCCAAATTTAGCCTAAAATCACCGAAAAATCGAGTTTTGTGGGTCTCAGAAGCGATTTGTACTGTGCTAGAAAAATTTCAATTTTCAGGCAAAAAAAAATGCTAAAACACGTTTTTTTGGCCCAAAAAGTCGATTTGTACTGTGCTAGAAAAATTTCAATTTTCAGGCAAAAAAAATGCTAAAACACGTTTTTTTGGCCCAAAAAGTCGATTTGTACTGTGCTAGAAAAATTTCAATTTTCAGGCAAAAAAAATGCTAAAACACATTTTTTTGGCCCAAAAAGTCGATTTGTGCATGCATCTTCGATACCCGTTTATATCCCAAATTTAGCCTAAAAACAGCGAAAAATCGAGTTTTTTGGGTCTCAGAAGCGATTTGTACTGTGCTAGAAAAATGTCAATTTTCAGGCAAAAAAAATGCTAAAACACGTTTTTTTGGCCCAAAAAGTCGATTTGTACTGTGCTAGTAAAATTTCAATTTTCAGGCAAAAAAAATGCTAAAACACGTTTTTTTGGCCCAAAAAGTCGATTTGTACTGTGCTAGAAAAATTTCAATTTTCAGGCAAAAAAAATGCTGAAACACGTTTTTTTGGCCCAAAAAGTCGATTTGTACTGTACTAGAAAAATTTCAATTTTCAGGCAAAAAAAATGCTAAAACACGTTTTTTTGGCCCAAAAAGTCGATTTGTACTGTGCTAGAAAAATTTCAATTTTCAGGCAAAAAAAATTCTAAAACACGTTTTTTTGGCCCAAAAAGTCGATTTGTACTGTACTAGAAAAATTTCAATTTTCAGGCAAAAAAAATGCTAAAACACGTTTTTTTGGCCCAAAAAGTCGATTTGTACTGTGCTAGAAAAATTTCAATTTTCAGGCAAAAAAAATGCTAAAACACGTTTTTTTTGCCCAAAAAGTCGATTTGTACTGTGCTAGAAAAATTTCAATTTTCAGGCAAAAAAAATGCTAAAACACGTTTTTTTGGCCCAAAAAGTCGATTTGTACAGTGCTAGAAAAATTTCAATTTTCAGGCAAAAAAAATGCTAAAACACGTTTTTTTGGCCCAAAAAGTCGATTTGTACTGTGCTAGAAAAAATTCAATTTTCAGGCAAAAGAAATGCTAAAACACGTTTTTTTGGCCCAAAAAGTCGATTTGTGCATGCATCTTCGATACCCGTTTATATCCCAAATTTAGCCTAAAATCACCGAAAAATCGAGTTTTGTGGGTCTCAGAAGCGATTTGTACTGTGCTAGAAAAATTTCAATTTTCAGGCAAAAAAAATGCTAAAACACGTTTTTTTGGCCCAAAAAGTCGATTTGTGCATGCATCTTCGATACCCGTTTATATCCCAAATTTAGCCTAAAAACACAGAAAAATCGAGTTTTTTGGGTCTCAGAAGCGATTTGTACTGTGCTAGAAAAATTTCAATTTTCAGGCAAAAAAAATGCTAAAACACGTTTTTTGGGCCCAAAAAGTCGATTTGTGCATGCATCTTCGATACCCATTTATATCCCAAATTTAGCCTAAAAACACCGAAAAATCGAGTTTTTTGGGTCTCAGAAGCGATTTGTACTGTGCTAGAAAAATTTCAATTTTCAGGCAAAAAAAATGCTAAAACACGTTTTTTTGGCCCAAAAAGTCGATTTGTACTGTGCTAGAAAAATTTCAATTTTCAGGCAAAAAAAATGCTAAAACACATTTTTTTGGCCCAAAATTTCGATTTGTGCATGCATCTTCGATACCCGTTTATATCCCAAATTTAGCCTAAAAACAGCGAAAAATCGAGTTTTTTGGGTCTCAGAAGCGATTTGTACTGTGCTAGAAAAATGTCAATTTTCAGGCAAAAAAAAAGCTAAAACATGTTTTTTTGGCCCAAAAAGTCGATTTGTACTGTGCTAGTAAAATTTCAATTTTCAGGCAAAAAAAATGCTAAAACACGTTTTTTTTGGCCCAAAAAGTCGATTTGTACTGTGCTAGAAAAATTTCAATTTTCAGGCAAAAAAAATGCTAAAACACGTTTTTTTGGCCCAAAAAGTCGATTTGTACTGTGCTAGAAAAATTTCAATTTTCAGGCAAAAAAAATGCTAAAACACGTTTTTTTGGCCCAAAAAGTCGATTTGTACTGTGCTAGAAAAATTTCAATTTTCAGGCAAAAAAAATGCTAAAACACGTTTTTTTGGCCCAAAAAGTCGATTTGTACTGTGCTAGAAAAATTTCAATTTTCAGGCAAAAAAAAGGCTAAAACACGTTTTTTTGGCCCAAAAAGTCGATTTGTACTGTGCTAGAAAAATTTCAATTTTCAGGCAAAAAAAATGCTAAAACACGTTTTTTTGGCCCAAAAAGTTGATTTGTACTGTGCTAGAAAAATTTCAATTTTCAGGCAAAAAAAATGCTAAAACACGTTTTTTTGGCCCAAAAAGTCGATTTGTACTGTGCTAGAAAAATTTCAATTTTCAGGCAAAAAAAATGCTAAAACACGTTTTTTTGGACCAAAAAGTCGATTTGTGCATGCATCTTCGATACCCGTTTATATCCCAAATTTAGCCTAAAAACACCGAAAAATCGAGTTTTTTGGGTCTCAGAAGCGATTTGTACTGTGCTAGAAAAATTTCAATTTTCAGGCAAAAAAAATGCTAAAACACGTTTTTTTGGCCCAAAAAGTCGATTTGTACTGTGCTAGAAAAATTTCAATTTTCAGGCAAAAAAAATGCTAAAACACGTTTTTTTGGCCCAAAAAGTCGATTTGTACTGTGCTAGAAAAATTTCAATTTTCAGTCAAAAAAAATGCTAAAACACATTTTTTTGGCCCAAAAAGTCGATTTGTGCATGCATCTTCGATACCAGTTTATATCCCAAATTTAGCCTAAAAACAGCGAAAAATCGAGTTTTTTGGGTCTCAGAAGCGATTTGTACTGTGCTAGAAAAATGTCAATTTTCAGGCAAAAAAAATGCTAAAACACGTTTTTTTGGCCCAAAAAGTCGATTTGTACTGTGCTAGTAAAATTTCAATTTTCAGGCAAAAAAAATGCTAAAACACGTTTTTTTGGCCCAAAAAGTCGATTTGTACTGTGCTAGAAAAATTTCAATTTTCAGGCAAAAAAAATGCTGAAACACGTTTTTTTGGCCCAAAAAGTCGATTTGTACTGTGCTAGAAAAATTTCAATTTTCAGGCAAAAAAAATGCTAAAACACGTTTTTTTGGCCCAAAAAGTCGATTTTTACTGTGCTAGAAAAATTTCAATTTTCAGGCAAAAAAAATGCTAAAACACGTTTTTTCGGCCCAAAAAGTCGATTTGTACTGTGCTAGAAAAATTTCAATTTTCAGGCAAAAAAAATGCTAAAACACGTTTTGTTGGCCCAAAAAGTCGATTTGTACTGTGCTAGAAAAATTTCAATTTTCAGGCAAAAAAAATGCTAAAACACGTTTTGTTGGCCCAAAAAGTCGATTTGTACTGTGCTAGAAAAATTTCAATTTTCATGCAAAAAAAATGCTAAAACACGTTTTTTTGGCCCAAAAAAGTCGATTTGTACTGTGCTAGAAAATTTTCAATTTTCAGGCAAAAAAAATGCTAAAACACGTTTTTTTGGCCCAAAAAGTCGATTTGTACTGTGCTAGAAAAATTTCAATTTTCAGGCAAAAAAATGCTAAAACACGTTTTTTTGGCCCAAAAAGTCGATTTGTACTGTGCTAGAAAAATTTCAATTTTCAGGCAAAAAAAATGCAAAAACACGTTTTTTTGGCCCAAAAAGTCGATTTGTACTGTGCTAGAAAAATTTCAATTTTCAGGCAAAATAAATGCAAAAACACGTTTTTTTGGCCCAAAAAGTCGATTTGCACAGTGCTAGAAAAATTTCAATTTTCAGGCAAAAAAAATGCTAAAACACGTTTTTTTGGCCCAAAAAGTCGATTTGTACTGTGCTAGAAAAATTTCAATTTTCAGGCAAAAAAAATGCTAAAACACGTTTTTTTGGCCCAAAAAGTCGATTTGTACTGTGCTAGAAAAATTTAAATTTTCAGGCAAAAAAAATGCTAAAACACGTTTTTTTGGCCCAAAAAGTCGATTTGTACTGTGCTAGAAAAATTTCAATTTTCAGGCAAAAAAAATGCAAAAACACGTTTTTTTGGCCCAAAAAGTCGATTTGTACTGTGCTAGAAAAATTTCAATTTTCAGGCAAAAAAAATGCAAAAACACATTTTTTTGGCCCAAAAGTCGATTTGTACTGTGCTAGAAAAATTTCAATTTTCAGGCAAAAAAAATGCAAAAACACGTTTTTTTGGCCCAAAAAGTCGATTTGTACTGTGCTAAAAAAAATTCAATTTTCAGGCAAAAAAAATGCTAAAACACGTTTTTTTGGCCCAAAAAGTCGATTTGTACAGTGCTAGAAAAATTTCAATTTTCAGGCAAAAAAAATGCTAAAACACGTTTTTTTGGCCCAAAAAGTCGATTTGTACAGTGCTAGAAAAATTTCAATTTTCAGGCAAAAAAAATGCAAAAACACGTTTTTTTGGCCCAAAAAGTCGATTTGTACTGTGCTAGAAAAATTTCAATTTTCAGGCAAAAAAAATGCAAAAACACGTTTTTTTTGCCCAAAAAGTCGATTTGTACTGTGCTAGAAAAATTTCAATTTTCAGGCAAAAAAAATGCAAAAACACGTTTTTTTGGCCCAAAAAGTCGATTTGTACTGTGCTAGAAAAATTTCAATTTTCAGGCAAAAAAAATGCAAAAACACGTTTTTTTGGCCCAAAAAGTCGATTTGTACAGTGCTAGAAAAATTTCAATTTTCAGGCAAAAAAAATGCAAAAACACGTTTTTTTGGCCCAAAAAGTCGATTTGTACTGTGCTAGAAAAATTTCAATTTTCAGGCAAAAAAAATGCAAAAACACGTTTTTTTGGCCCAAAAAGTCGATTTGTATGTGCTAAAAAAAATTCAATTTTCAGGCAAAAAAAATGCTAAAACACGTTTTTTTGGCCCAAAAAGTCGATTTGTACTGTGCTAGAAAAATTTCAATTTTCAGGCAAAAAAAATGCTAAAACACGTTTTTTTGGCCCAAAAAGTCGATTTGTACTGTGCTAGAAAAATTTCAATTTTCAGGCAAAAAAAATGCTAAAACACGTTTTTTTGGCCCAAAAAGTCGATTTGTACTGTGCTAGAAAAATTTCAATTTTCAGGCAAAAAAAATGCTAAAACACGTTTTTTTGGCCCCAAAAGTCGATTTGTACTGTGCTAGAAAAATTTCAATTTTCAGGCAAAAAAAATGCAAAAACACGTTTTTTTGGCCCAAAAAGTCGATTTGTACTGTGCTAGAAAAATTTCAATTTTCAGGCAAAAAAAATGCAAAAACACGTTTTTTTGGCCCAAAAAGTCGATTTGTACTGTGCTAGAAAAATTTCAATTTTCAGGCAAAAAAAATGCAAAAACACGTTTTTTTGGCCCAAAAAGTCGATTTGTACAGTGCTAGAAAAAATTCAATTTTCAGGCAAAAAAAATGCTAAAACACGTTTTTTTGGCCCAAAAAGTCGATTTGTACTGTGCTAGAAAAATTTCAATTTTCAGGCAAAAAAAATGCAAAAACACGTTTTTTTGGCCCAAAAAGTCGATTTGTACTGTGCTAGAAAAATTTCAATTTTCAGGCAAAAAAAATGCAAAAACACGTTTTTTTGGCACAAAAAGTCGATTTGTACAGTGCTAGAAAAATTTCAATTTTCAGGCAAAAAAAATGCTAAAACACGTTTTTTTGGCCCAAAAAGTCGATTTGTACTGTGCTAGAAAAATTTCAATTTTCAGGCAAAAAAAATGCAAAAACACGTTTTTTTGGCCCAAAAAGTCGATTTGTACTGTGCTAGAAAAAATTCAATTTTCAGGCAAAAAAAATGCTAAAACACGTTTTTTTGGCCCAAAAAGTCGATTTGTACTGTGCTAGAAAAATTTCAATTTTCAGGCAAAAAAAATGCAAAAACACGTTTTTTTGGCCCAAAAAGTCGATTTGTACAGTGCTAGAAAAATTTCAATTTTCAGGCAAAAAAAATGCTAAAACACGTTTTTTTGGCCCAAAAAGTCGATTTGTACTGTGCTAGAAAAATTTCAATTTTCAGGCAAAAAAAATGCAAAAACACGTTTTTTTGGCCCAAAAAGTCGATTTGTACTGTGCTAGAAAAATTTCAATTTTCAGGCAAAAAAAATGCAAAAACACGTTTTTTTGGCCCAAAAAGTCGATTTGTATAGTGCTAGAAAAATTTCAATTTTCAGGGAAACAAAAAAATGCTAAAACACGTTTTTTTGGCCCAAAAAGTCGATTTGTACTGTGCTAGAAAAAATTCAATTTTCAGGCAAAAAAAATGCAAAAACACGTTTTTTTGGCCCAAAAAGTCGATTTGTACTGTGCTAGAAAAATTTCAATTTTCAGGCAAAAAAAATGCTAAAACACGTTTTTTTGGCCCAAAAAGTCGATTTGTACTGTGCTAGAAAAATTTCAATTTTCAGGCAAAAAAAATGCAAAAACACGTTTTTTTGGCCCAAAAAGTCGATTTGTACTGTGCTAGAAAAATTTCAATTTTCAGGCAAAAAAAATGCAAAAACACGTTTTTTTGGCCCAAAAAGTCAATTTGTACTGTGCTAGAAAAATTTCAATTTTCAGGCAAAAAAAATGCTAAAACACGTTTTTTTGGCCCAAAAAGTCGATTTGTACTGTGCTAGAAAAATTTCAATTTTCAGGCAAAAAAAATGCAAAAACACGTTTTTTTGGCCCAAAAAGTCGATTTGTACTGTGCTAAAAAAATTTCAATTTTCAGGCAAAAAAAATGCAAAAACACGTTTTTTTGGCCCAAAAAGTCGATTTGTACAGTGCTAGAAAAATTTCAATTTTCAGGCAAAAAAATGCTAAAACACGTTTTTTTGGCCCAAAAAGTCGATTTGTACTGTGCTAGAAAAATTTCAATTTTCAGGCAAAATAAATGCAAAAACACGTTTTTTTGGCCCAAAAAGTCGATTTGTACAGTGCTAGAAAAATTTCAATTTTCAGGCAAAAAAAATGCTAAAACACGTTTTTTTGGCCCAAAAAGTCGATTTGTACTGTGCTAGAAAAATTTCAATTTTCAGGCAAAAAAAATGCTAAAACACGTTTTTTTGGCCCAAAAAGTCGGTTTGTACTGTGCTAGAAAAATTTAAATTTTCAGGCAAAAAAAATGCTAAAACACGTTTTTTTGGCCCAAAAAGTCGATTTGTACTGTGCTAGAAAAATTTCAATTTTCAGGCAAAAAAAATGCAAAAACACGTTTTTTTGGCCCAAAAAGTCGATTTGTACTGTGCTAGAAAAATTTCAATTTTCAGGCAAAAAAAATGCAAAAACACGTTTTTTTGGCCCAAAAGTCGATTTGTACTGTGCTAGAAAAATTTCAATTTTCAGGCAAAAAAAATGCAAAAACACGTTTTTTTGGCCCAAAAAGTCGATTTGTACTGTGCTAAAAAAAATTCAATTTTCAGGCAAAAAAAATGCTAAAACACGTTTTTTTGGCCCAAAAAGTCGATTTGTACAGTGCTAGAAAAATTTCAATTTTCAGGCAAAAAAAATGCTAAAACACGTTTTTTTGGCCCAAAAAGTCGATTTGTACAGTGCTAGAAAAATTTCAATTTTCAGGCAAAAAAAATGCAAAAACACGTTTTTTTGGCCCAAAAAGTCGATTTGTACTGTGCTAGAAAAATTTCAATTTTCAGGCAAAAAAAATGCTAAAACACGTTTTTTTGGCCCAAAAAGTCGATTTGTACTTTGCTAGAAAAATTTCAATTTTCAGGCAAAAAAAATGCTAAAACACGTTTTTTTGGCCCAAAAAGTCGATTTGTACTGTGCTAGAAAAATTTCAATTTTCAGGCAAAAAAAATGCAAAAACACGTTTTTTTGGCCCAAAAAGTCGATTTGTACTGTGCTAAAAAAAAATCAATTTTCAGGCAAAAAAAATGCTAAAACACGTTTTTTTGGCCCAAAAAGTCGATTTGTACAGTGCTAGAAAAATTTCAATTTTCAGGCAAAAAAAATGCTAAAACACGTTTTTTTGGCCCAAAAAGTCGATTTGTACAGTGCTAGAAAAATTTCAATTTTCAGGCAAAAAAAATGCAAAAACACGTTTTTTTGGCCCAAAAAGTCGATTTGTACTGTGCTAAAAAAAATTCAATTTTCAGGCAAAAAAAATGCTAAAACACGTTTTTTTGGCCCAAAAAGTCGATTTGTACAGTGCTAGAAAAATTTCAATTTTCAGGCAAAAAAAATGCAAAAACACGTTTTTTTGGCCCAAAAAGTCGATTTGTACTGTGCTAGAAAAATTTCAATTTTCAGGCAAAAAAAATGCTAAAACACGTTTTTTTGGCCCAAAAAGTCGATTTGTACTGTGCTAGAAAAATTTCAATTTTCAGGCAAAAAAAATGCAAAAACACGTTTTTTTGGCCCAAAAAGTCGATTTGTACAGTGCTAGAAAAATTTCAATTTTCAGGCAAAAAAAATGCAAAAACACGTTTTTTTGGCCCAAAAAGTCGATTTGTACTGTGCTAGAAAAATTTCAATTTTCAGGCAAAAAAAATGCAAAAACACGTTTTTTTGGCCCAAAAAGTCGATTTGTACAGTGCTAGAAAAATTTCAATTTTCAGGCAAAAAAAATGCAAAAACACGTTTTTTTGGCCCAAAAAGTCGATTTGTACTGTGCTAGAAAAATTTCAATTTTCAGGCAAAAAAAATGCAAAAACACGTTTTTTTGGCCCAAAAAGTCGATTTGTATGTGCTAAAAAAAATTCAATTTTCAGGCAAAAAAAATGCTAAAACACGTTTTTTTGGCCCAAAAAGTCGATTTGTACTGTGCTAGAAAAATTTCAATTTTCAGGCAAAAAAAATGCTAAAACACGTTTTTTTGGCCCAAAAAGTCGATTTGTACTGTGCTAGAAAAATTTCAATTTTCAGGCAAAAAAAATGCTAAAACACGTTTTTTTGGCCCAAAAAGTCGATTTGTACTGTGCTAGAAAAATTTCAATTTTCAGGCAAAAAAAATGCTAAAACACGTTTTTTTGGCCCCAAAAGTCGATTTGTACTGTGCTAGAAAAATTTCAATTTTCAGGCAAAAAAAATGCAAAAACACGTTTTTTTGGCCCAAAAAGTCGATTTGTACTGTGCTAGAAAAATTTCAATTTTCAGGCAAAAAAAATGCAAAAACACGTTTTTTTGGCCCAAAAAGTCGATTTGTACTGTGCTAGAAAAATTTCAATTTTCAGGCAAAAAAAATGCAAAAACACGTTTTTTTGGCACAAAAAGTCGATTTGTACAGTGCTAGAAAAATTTCAATTTTCAGGCAAAAAAAATGCTAAAACACGTTTTTTTGGCCCAAAAAGTCGATTTGTACTGTGCTAGAAAAATTTCAATTTTCAGGCAAAAAAAATGCAAAAACACGTTTTTTTGGCCCAAAAAGTCGATTTGTACTGTGCTAGAAAAAATTCAATTTTCAGGCAAAAAAAATGCTAAAACACGTTTTTTTGGCCCAAAAAGTCGATTTGTACTGTGCTAGAAAAATTTCAATTTTCAGGCAAAAAAAATGCAAAAACACGTTTTTTTGGCCCAAAAAGTCGATTTGTACAGTGCTAGAAAAATTTCAATTTTCAGGCAAAAAAAATGCTAAAACACGTTTTTTTGGCCCAAAAAGTCGATTTGTACTGTGCTAGAAAAATTTCAATTTTCAGGCAAAAAAAATGCAAAAACACGTTTTTTTGGCCCAAAAAGTCGATTTGTACTGTGCTAGAAAAATTTCAATTTTCAGGCAAAAAAAATGCAAAAACACGTTTTTTTGGCCCAAAAAGTCGATTTGTACAGTGCTAGAAAAATTTCAATTTTCAGGGAAACAAAAAAATGCTAAAACACGTTTTTTTGGCCCAAAAAGTCGATTTGTACTGTGCTAGAAAAAATTCAATTTTCAGGCAAAAAAAATGCAAAAACACGTTTTTTTGGCCCAAAAAGTCGATTTGTACTGTGCTAGAAAAATTTCAATTTTCAGGCAAAAAAAATGCTAAAACACGTTTTTTTGGCCCAAAAAGTCGATTTGTACTGTGCTAGAAAAATTTCAATTTTCAGGCAAAAAAAATGCAAAAACACGTTTTTTTGGCCCAAAAAGTCGATTTGTACTGTGCTAGAAAAATTTCAATTTTCAGGCAAAAAAAATGCAAAAACACGTTTTTTTGGCCCAAAAAGTCAATTTGTACTGTGCTAGAAAAATTTCAATTTTCAGGCAAAAAAAATGCTAAAACACGTTTTTTTGGCCCAAAAAGTCGATTTGTACTGTGCTAGAAAAATTTCAATTTTCAGGCAAAAAAAATGCAAAAACACGTTTTTTTGGCCCAAAAAGTCGATTTGTACTGTGCTAAAAAAATTTCAATTTTCAGGCAAAAAAAATGCAAAAACACGTTTTTTTGGCCCAAAAAGTCGATTTGTACAGTGCTAGAAAAATTTCAATTTTCAGGCAAAAAAATGCTAAAACACGTTTTTTTGGCCCAAAAAGTCGATTTGTACTGTGCTAGAAAAATTTCAATTTTCAGGCAAAAAAAATGCAAAAACACGTTTTTTTGGCCCAAAAAGTCGATTTGTACTGTGCTAGAAAAATTTCAATTTTCAGGCAAAAAAAATGCAAAAACACGTTTTTTTGGCCCAAAAAGTCGATTTGTACAGTGCTAGAAAAATTTCAATTTTCAGGCAAAAAAAATGCTAAAACACGTTTTTTTGGCCCAAAAAGTCGATTTGTACTGTGCTAGAAAAATTTAAATTTTCAGGCAAAAAAAATGCTAAAACACGTTTTTTTGGCCCAAAAAGTCGATTTGTACTGTGCTAGAAAAATTTCAATTTTCAGGCAAAAAAAATGCAAAAACACGTTTTTTTGGCCCAAAAAGTCGATTTGTACTGTGCTAGAAAAATTTCAATTTTCAGGCAAAAAAAATGCAAAAACACGTTTTTTTGGCCCAAAAAGTCGATTTGTACTGTGCTAAAAAAAATTCAATTTTCAGGCAAAAAAAATGCTAAAACACGTTTTTTTGGCCCAAAAAGTCGATTTGTACAGTGCTAGAAAAATTTCAATTTTCAGGCAAAAAAAATGCTAAAACACGTTTTTTTGGCCCAAAAAGTCGATTTGTACAGTGCTAGAAAAATTTCAATTTTCAGGCAAAAAAAATGCAAAAACACGTTTTTTTGGCCCAAAAAGTCGATTTGTACTGTGCTAGAAAAATTTCAATTTTCAGGCAAAAAAAATGCAAAAACACGTTTTTTTTGCCCAAAAAGTCGATTTGTACTGTGCTAGAAAAATTTCAATTTTCAGGCAAAAAAAATGCAAAAACACGTTTTTTTGGCCCAAAAAGTCGATTTGTACTGTGCTAAAAAAAATTCAATTTTCAGGCAAAAAAAATGCTAAAACACGTTTTTTTGGCCCAAAAAGTCGATTTGTACAGTGCTAGAAAAATTTCAATTTTCAGGCAAAAAAAATGCTAAAACACGTTTTTTTGGCCCAAAAAGTCGATTTGTACTGTGCTAGAAAAATTTCAATTTTCAGGCAAAAAAAATGCAAAAACACGTTTTTTTGGCCCAAAAAGTCGATTTGTACTGTGCTAAAAAAAATTCAATTTTCAGGCAAAAAAAATGCTAAAACACGTTTTTTTGGCCCAAAAAGTCGATTTGTACAGTGCTAGAAAAATTTCAATTTTCAGGCAAAAAAAATGCTAAAACACGTTTTTTTGGCCCAAAAAGTCGATTTGTACAGTGCTAGAAAAATTTCAATTTTCAGGCAAAAAAAATGCAAAAACACGTTTTTTTGGCCCAAAAAGTCGATTTGTACTGTGCTAGAAAAATTTCAATTTTCAGGCAAAAAAAATGCTAAAACACGTTTTTTTGGCCCAAAAAGTCGATTTGTACTGTGCTAGAAAAATTTCAATTTTCAGGCAAAAAAAATGCTAAAACACGTTTTTTTGGCCCAAAAAGTCGATTTGTACTGTGCTAGAAAAATTTCAATTTTCAGGCAAAAAAAATGAAAAAAAACGCTTTTTTGGCCCAAAAAGTCGATTTGTACTGTCCTAAAAAAAATTCAATTTTCAGGCAAAAAAAATGCTAAAACTCGTTTTTTTGGCCCAAAAAGTCGATTTGTACAGTGCTAGAAAAATTTCAATTTTCAGGCAAAAAAAATGCAAAAACACGTTTTTTTGGCCCAAAAAGTCGATTTGTACAGTGCTAGAAAAATTTCAATTTTCAGGCAAAAAAAATGCAAAAACACGTTTTTTTGGCCCAAAAAGTCGATTTGTACTGTGCTAGAAAAATTTCAATTTTCAGGCAAAAAAAATGCAAAAACACGTTTTTTTGGCCCAAAAAGTCGATTTGTACTTTGCTAGAAAAATTTCAATTTTCAGGCAAAAAAAATGCTAAAACACGTTTTTTTGGCCCAAAAAGTCGATTTGTACTGTGCTAGAAAAATTTCAATTTTCAGGCAAAAAAAATGCAAAAACACGTTTTTTTGGCCCAAAAAGTCGATTTGTACTGTGCTAAAAAAAAATCAATTTTCAGGCAAAAAAAAATGCTAAAACACGTTTTTTTGGCCCAAAAAGTCGATTTGTACAGTGCTAGAAAAATTTCAATTTTCAGGCAAAAAAAATGCTAAAACACGTTTTTTTGGCCCAAAAAGTCGATTTGTACAGTGCTAGAAAAATTTCAATTTTCAGGCCAAAAAAATGCAAAAACACGTTTTTTTGGCCCAAAAAGTCGATTTGTACTGTGCTAAAAAAAATTCAATTTTCAGGCAAAAAAAATGCTAAAACACGTTTTTTTGGCCCAAAAAGTCGATTTGTACAGTGCTAGAAAAATTTCAATTTTCAGGCAAAAAAAATGCAAAAACACGTTTTTTTGGCCCAAAAAGTCGATTTGTACTGTGCTAGAAAAATTTCAATTTTCAGGCAAAAAAAATGCTAAAACACGTTTTTTTGGCTCAAAAAGTCGATTTGTACTGTGCTAGAAAAATTTCAATTTTCAGGCAAAAAAAATGCAAAAACACGTTTTTTTGGCCCAAAAAGTCGATTTGTACTGTGCTAGAAAAATTTCAATTTTCAGGCAAAAAAAATGAAAAAAAACGCTTTTTTGGCCCAAAAAGTCGATTTGTACTGTGCTAAAAAAAATTCAATTTTCAGGCAAAAAAAATGCTAAAACTCGTTTTTTTGGCCCAAAAAGTCGATTTGTACAGTGCTAGAAAAATTTCAATTTTCAGGCAAAAAAAATGCAAAAACACGTTTTTTTGGCCCAAAAAGTCGATTTGTACAGTGCTAGAAAAATTTCAATTTTCAGGCAAAAAAAATGCAAAAACACGTTTTTTTGGCCCAAAAAGTCGATTTGTACTGTGCTAGAAAAATTTCAATTTTCAGGCAAAAAAAATGCAAAAACACGTTTTTTTGGCCCAAAAAGTCGATTTGTACTGTGCTAGAAAAATTTCAATTTTCAGGCAAAAAAAATGCAAAAACACGTTTTTTTGGCCCAAAAAGTCGATTTGTACTGTGCTAGAAAAATTTCAATTTTCAGGCAAAAAAAATGCAAAAACACGTTTTTTTGGCCCAAAAAGTCGATTTGTACAGTGCTAGAAAAATTTCAATTTTCAGGCAAAAAAAATGCAAAAACACGTTTTTTTGGCCCAAAAAGTCGATTTGTACAGTGCTAGAAAAATTTCAATTTTCAGGCAAAAAAAATGCAAAAACACGTTTTTTTGGCCCAAAAAGTCGATTTGTACTATGCTAGAAAAATTTCAATTTTCAGGCAAAAAAAATGCAAAAACACGTTTTTTTGGCCCAAAAAGTCGATTTGTACTGTGCTAGAAAAATTTCAATTTTCAGGCAAAAAAAAATGCAAAAACACGTTTTTTTGGCCCAAAAAGTCGATTTGTACTGTGCTAAAAAAAATTCAATTTTCAGGCAAAAAAAATGCAAAAACACGTTTTTTTGGCCCAAAAAGTCGATTTGTACAGTGCTAGAAAAAATTCAATTTTCAGGCAAAAAAATGCTAAAACACGTTTTTTTGGCCCAAAAAGTCGATTTGTACTGTGCTAGAAAAATTTCAATTTTCAGGCAAAAAAAATGCAAAAACACGTTTTTTTGGCCCAAAAAGTCGATTTGTACTGTGCTAGAAAAATTTCAATTTTCAGGCAAAAAAAATGCAAAAACACGTTTTTTTGGCCCAAAAAGTCGATTTGTACAGTGCTAGAAAAATTTCAATTTTCAGGCAAAAAAAATGCTAAAACACGTTTTTTTGGCCCAAAAAGTCGATTTGTACTGTGCTAGAAAAATTTCAATTTTCAGGCAAAAAAAATGCTAAAACACGTTTTTTTGGCCCAAATAGTCGATTTGTACTGTGCTAGAAAAATTTCAATTTTCAGGCAAAAAAAATGCTAAAACACGTTTTTTTGGCCCAACAAGTCGATTTGTACTGTGCTAGAAAAATTTCAATTTTCAGGCAAAAAAAATGCTAAAACACGTTTTTTGGGCCCAAAAAGTCGATTTGTACTGTGCTAGAAAAATTTCAATTTTCAGGCAAAAAAAATGCAAAAACACGTTTTTTTGGCCCAAAAAGTCGATTTGTACAGTGCTAGAAAAATTTCAATTTTCAGGCAAAAAAAATGCAAAAACACGTTTTTTTGGCCCAAAAAGTCGATTTGTACAGTGCTAGAAAAATTTCAATTTTCAGGCAAAAAAAATGCAAAAACACGTTTTTTTGGCCCAAAAAGTCGATTTGTACAGTGCTAGAAAAATTTCAATTTTCAGGCAAAAAAAATGCAAAAACACGTTTTTTTGGCCCAAAAAGTCGATTTGTACTGTGCTAGAAAAATTTCAATTTTCAGGCAAAAAAAATGCTAAAACACGTTTTTTTGGCCCAAAAAGTCGATTTGTACTGTGCTAGAAAAATTTCAATTTTCAGGCAAAAAAAATGCAAAAACACGTTTTTTTGGCCCAAAAAGTCGATTTGTACTGTGCTAAAAAAATTTCAATTTTCAGGCAAAAAAAATGCAAAAACACGTTTTTTTGGCCCAAAAAGTCGATTTGTACTGTGCTAAAAAAAAATCAATTTTCAGGCAAAAAAAATGCTAAAACACGTTTTTTTGGCCCAAAAAGTCGATTTGTACAGTGCTAGAAAAATTTCAATTTTCAGGCAAAAAAAATGCAAAAACACGTTTTTTTGGCCCAAAAAGTCGATTTGTACTGTGCTAGAAAAATTTCAATTTTCAGGCAAAAAAAATGCAAAAACACGTTTTTTTGGCCCAAAAAGTCGATTTGTACTGTGCTAGAAAAATTTCAATTTTCAGGCAAAAAAAATGCAAAAACACGTTTTTTTGGCCCAAAAAGTCGATTTGTACTGTGCTAGAAAAATTTCAATTTTCAGGCAAAAAAAATGCAAAAACACGTTTTTTTGGCCCAAAAAGTCGATTTGTACAGTGCAAGAAAAATTTCAATTTTCAGGCAAAAAAAATGCAAAAACACGTTTTTTTGGCCCAAAAAGTCGATTTGTACTGTGCTAGAAAAATTTCAATTTTCAGGCAAAAAAAATGCAAAAACACGTTTTTTTGGCCCAAAAAGTCGATTTGTACAGTGCTAGAAAAATTTCAATTTTCAGGCAAAAAAAATGCAAAAACACGTTTTTTTGGCCCAAAAAGTCGATTTGTACTGTGCTAGAAAAATTTCAATTTTCAGGCAAAAAAAATGCAAAAACACGTTTTTTTGGCCCAAAAAGTCGATTTGTACTGTGCTAGAAAAAATTCAATTTTCAGGCAAAAAAAATGCTAAAACACGTTTTTTTGGCCCAAAAAGTCGATTTGTACAGTGCTAGAAAAATTTCAATTTTCAGGGAAAAAAAAAAATGCTAAAACACGTTTTTTTGGCCCAAAAAGTCAATTTGTACTGTGCTAGAAAAATTTCAATTTTCAGGCAAAAAAAATGCTAAAACACGTTTTTTTGGCCCAAAAAGTCGATTTGTACTGTGCTAGAAAAATTTCAATTTTCAGGCAAAAAAAATGCAAAAACACGTTTTTTTGGCCCAAAAAGTCGATTTGTACTGTGCTAAAAAAATTTCAATTTTCAGGCAAAAAAAATGCAAAAACACGTTTTTTTGGCCCAAAAAGTCGATTTGTACAGTGCTAGAAAAATTTCAATTTTCAGGCAAAAAAAATGCTAAAACACGTTTTTTTGGCCCAAAAAGTCGATTTGTACTGTGCTAGAAAAATTTCAATTTTCAGGCAAAAAAAATGCAAAAACACGTTTTTTTGGCCCAAAAAGTCGATTTGTACTGTGCTAGAAAAATTTCAATTTTCAGGCAAAAAAAATGCAAAAACACGTTTTTTTGGCCCAAAAAGTCGATTTGTACAGTGCTAGAAAAATTTCAATTTTCAGGCAAAAAAAATGCTAAAACACGTTTTTTTGGCCCAAAAAGTCGATTTGTACTGTGCTAGAAAAATTTCAATTTTCAGGCAAAAAAAATGCTAAAACACATTTTTTTGGCCCAAAAAGTCGATTTGTACAGTGCTAGAAAAATTTCAATTTTCAGGCAAAAAAAATGCAAAAACACGTTTTTTTGGCCCAAAAAGTCGATTTGTACTGTGCTAGAAAAATTTCAATTTTCAGGCAAAAAAAATGCAAAAACACGTTTTTTTGGCCCAAAAAGTCGATTTGTACTGTGCTAGAAAAATTTCAATTTTCAGGCAAAAAAAATGCAAAAACACGTTTTTTTGGCCCAAAAAGTCGATTTGTACTGTGCTAAAAAAAATTCAATTTTCAGGCAAAAAAAATGCTAAAACACGTTTTTTTGGCCCAAAAAGTCGATTTGTACAGTGCTAGAAAAATTTCAATTTTCAGGCAAAAAAAATGCTAAAACACGTTTTTTTGGCCCAAAAAGTCGATTTGTACAGTGCTAGAAAAATTTCAATTTTCAGGCAAAAAAAATGCAAAAACACGTTTTTTTGGCCCAAAAAGTCGATTTGTACTGTGCTAGAAAAATTTCAATTTTCAGGCAAAAAAAATGCTAAAACACGTTTTTTTGGCCCAAAAAGTCGATTTGTACTGTGCTAGAAAAATTTCAATTTTCAGGCAAAAAAAATGCTAAAACACGTTTTTTTGGCCCAAAAAGTCGATTTGTACTGTGCTAGAAAAATTTCAATTTTCAGGCAAAAAAAATGCAAAAACACGTTTTTTTTGCCCAAAAAGTCGATTTGTACTGTGCTAAAAAAAAATCAATTTTCAGGCAAAAAAAATGCTAAAACACGTTTTTTTGGCCCAAAAAGTCGATTTGTACAGTGCTAGAAAAATTTCAATTTTCAGGCAAAAAAAATGCAAAAACACGTTTTTTTGGCCCAAAAAGTCGATTTGTACTGTGCTAGAAAAATTTCAATTTTCAGGCAAAAAAAATGCAAAAACACGTTTTTTTGGCCCAAAAAGTCGATTTGTACTGTGCTAGAAAAAATTCAATTTTCAGGCAAAAAAAATGCTAAAACACGTTTTTTTGGCCCAATAAGTCGATTTGTACAGTGCTAGAAAAATTTCAATTTTCAGGGAAAAAAAAAAATGCTAAAACACGTTTTTTTGGCCCAAAAAGTCAATTTGTACTGTGCTAGAAAAATTTCAATTTTCAGGCAAAAAAAATGCTAAAACACGTTTTTTTGGCCCAAAAAGTCGATTTGTACTGTGCTAGAAAAATTTCAATTTTCAGGCAAAAAAAATGCAAAAACACGTTTTTTTGGCCCAAAAAGTCGATTTGTACTGTGCTAAAAAAAATTCAATTTTCAGGCAAAAAAAATGCAAAAACACGTTTTTTTGGCCCAAAAAGTCGATTTGTACAGTGCTAGAAAAATTTCAATTTTCAGGCAAAAAAATGCTAAAACACGTTTTTTTGGCCCAAAAAGTCGATTTGTACTGTGCTAGAAAAATTTCAATTTTCAGGCAAAAAAAATGCAAAAACACGTTTTTTTGGCCCAAAAAGTCGATTTGTACTGTGCTAGAAAAATTTCAATTTTCAGGCAAAAAAAATGCAAAAACACGTTTTTTTGGCCCAAAAAGTCGATTTGTACAGTGCTAGAAAAATTTCAATTTTCAGGCAAAAAAAATGCTAAAACACGTTTTTTTGGCCCAAAAAGTCGATTTGTACTGTGCTAGAAAAATTTCAATTTTCAGGCAAAAAAAATGCTAAAACACATTTTTTTGGCCCAAAAAGTCGATTTGTACAGTGCTAGAAAAATTTCAATTTTCAGGCAAAAAAAATGCAAAAACACGTTTTTTTGGCCCAAAAAGTCGATTTGTACTGTGCTAGAAAAATTTCAATTTTCAGGCAAAAAAAATGCAAAAACACGTTTTTTTGGCCCAAAAAGTCGATTTGTACTGTGCTAGAAAAATTTCAATTTTCAGGCAAAAAAAATGCAAAAACACGTTTTTTTGGCCCAAAAAGTCGATTTGTACTGTGCTAAAAAAAATTCAATTTTCAGGCAAAAAAAATGCTAAAACACGTTTTTTTGGCCCAAAAAGTCGATTTGTACAGTGCTAGAAAAATTTCAATTTTCAGGCAAAAAAAATGCTAAAACACGTTTTTTTGGCCCAAAAAGTCGATTTGTACAGTGCTAGAAAAATTTCAATTTTCAGGCAAAAAAAATGCAAAAACACGTTTTTTTGGCCCAAAAAGTCGATTTGTACTGTGCTAGAAAAATTTCAATTTTCAGGCAAAAAAAATGCTAAAACACGTTTTTTTGGCCCAAAAAGTCGATTTGTACTGTGCTAGAAAAATTTCAATTTTCAGGCAAAAAAAATGCTAAAACACGTTTTTTTGGCCCAAAAAGTCGATTTGTACTGTGCTAGAAAAATTTCAATTTTCAGGCAAAAAAAATGCAAAAACACGTTTTTTTGGCCCAAAAAGTCGATTTGTACTGTGCTAAAAAAAATCAATTTTCAGGCAAAAAAAATGCTAAAACACGTTTTTTTGGCCCAAAAAGTCGATTTGTACAGTGCTAGAAAAATTTCAATTTTCAGGCAAAAAAAATGCTAAAACACGTTTTTTTGGCCCAAAAAGTCGATTTGTACAGTGCTAGAAAAATTTCAATTTTCAGGCAAAAAAAATGCAAAAACACGTTTTTTTGGCCCAAAAAGTCGATTTGTACTGTGCTAAAAAAAATTCAATTTTCAGGCAAAAAAAATGCTAAAACACGTTTTTTTGGCCCAAAAAGTCGATTTGTACAGTGCTAGAAAAATTTCAATTTTCAGGCAAAAAAAATGCAAAAACACGTTTTTTTGGCCCAAAAAGTCGATTTGTACAGTGCTAGAAAAATTTCAATTTTCAGGCAAAAAAAATGCAAAAACACGTTTTTTTGGCCCAAAAAGTCGATTTGTACTGTGCTAGAAAAAATTCAATTTTCAGGCAAAAAAAATGCTAAAACACGTTTTTTTGGCCCAAAAAGTCGATTTGTACTGTGCTAGAAAAATTTCAATTTTCAGGCAAAAAAAATGCTAAAACACGTTTTTTTGGCCCAAAAAGTCGATTTGTACTGTGCTAGAAAAATTTCAATTTTCAGGCAAAAAAAATGCTAAAACACGTTTTTTTGGCCCAAAAAGTCGATTTGTACTGTGCTAGAAAAATTTCAATTTTCAGGCAAAAAAAATGCAAAAACACGTTTTTTTGGCCCAAAAAGTCGATTTGTACTGTGCTAGAAAAATTTCAATTTTCA
>JAWZYT010005936.1:0-15634 GCA_034508575.1 Petrolisthes manimaculis | reverse complement strand
CACGAAACATGCATGACTAAAGTAGTAAAATAAAGTAAAATAAAATATAATCATGGAGCCCTTTAAATAAAAATAAATAAAAATAAAAATAAAAATATAATAATAACAAACCACAAAGTTAACTGGACTAAATCTATCCCCATCTCAACCCAGTACAGTACAGTACAGTACAATACAACTTTCTCAACAAGGCGTTAGTTATTACACATTACAAGTACAGCACAAAACAATTACATAAACAATTACATGAATACAGTACAGGTACGTTACCCACGAACAGAATAACCATACAAATGTAAAATACAACAACAAAAATAACAACAACAACAACAACAACAAATGTACTAAATGAAAGAAAGCGCATACGTTCTTTTGCATTAGCCTGTACATGTAAACAAATAAAATGCTAAGATTGTCGAGTTACATGACTGTGAAGATTCCGACCAACACTAATTTGCATATTTGTGTTGTGTGTGTGTGGCTGGCAGGCTGCGTGAGACTGTGCGTGTGTGGAGATTTGAGTGAGAAAGTGCGTGAGAATGGCGGTGTTTGCGGTGCGTGTTTTATTGTCGGTAAGTTGGCAGGAGTTCACCCCGGCTGGCTCTGCGTGTGTGTGTGTGTGTGTGTGTGTGCGTGTGTGTGTGTTGTGTGTGTGTGTGTTCGCATCTGGGTACACACAAATGGAAGGTTTAAATTGCAGGTGTGTGTGTGCGTGTGTGTGTGTGTGTGTAAGTGTGGGTGTTAAGGAAGTGAGTGGAGGGTTGGGAGTGGGTAGTAATAGAGTGGTAATGGCCCGGGTTAAGGTGATTCAAACCAGACTCCACCCACTCAAGCAACACCCACTCCCTCTCCACCCACTCAAGCAACAACACCCAATCCCTCTCCACCCACTCAAGCAACAACACACAATCCCTCTCCACCCACTCAAGCAATATACACTCCTTCACCACTCCATTCCATTAACCTCCCACTCCCTCATCATTTAATGCTTCACACTCCTCAAGCATCCACCCACTCCCTCTCCACTCCATTCACTGATCCACACACTCAAATAATCCACACACTCCCTCATCCACCCACTACCCTCATCCATCCACCTACCTTATCTCTCCACCCAAATCCAGCATCCACCTACTCAGCCAACACACCCACCAACCACATCCCCTCTTCCACACTACTATTCCACCCACTCTGTCTGTCCACTTAGCTTTCTCTATTCCACACACATGATAATACTTACCCACTCCCTACCTACCTACCTACCAATCTACCAACCAACCAACCAACCAACCTTCCTACCTACCTCACTACCTTTCAACCAACCTACCTACCTACCTCCCTCCCTACCAACTAACCTCCACCTGTTGTACACTATAATTAACCTGCCTAGCACCTAAATTATGCACAAGTGACACTCACATATAAATTCTTGTTTACTGCACAGGCACCCACAATAAATATCCTCCAAAATCTTTCTACTTATATTACTCTCCTCGCCATTATCCATTACGAACGCGTGCATCTCTTAATTGGCCGGGGCTGATTATACCCAATTACTCTTACCTCTTAGTAATTAGTGCCACCCATTACGTAGCCGGTTATTGCGTTCCGGACTGTCTCTCTCTCTGTATATGTGTCCGCCTGTCAGGTATACTCAGTGCTCTCTAACTCAGCAAAGGGATCATCATCATCATCACTTCAAACCAGAGGAATATTCAGGGGAACGGGGTTGTTGTTGTTGTTGGCAATACTGCATCTAAACTAATGTTGGCAATACTGCATCTAGACTAATGTTATGCACCACCTAGACAAGTTAGTAAGCTGCTGGATTGGACACACAGGGAGAGACTTGACTGTGTTGTGTGTGAGTGGAAAGACGACTGAGAGAGAAAGATTGTGTGTGTGTGTGTGTGTGTATGTATAGAGGTTGAGAGATAAAGACTGGCTGTGTGTGTGTGTGTGTAGAGATTGAAAGAGATAGACTGGCTGTGTGTGTATGTGTTGGTGTAGAAATTGAAAAAGAAATACTAGCTGTGTGTGTGTGTGTGTGTGTGTGTGTGTGTGTGTGAGAGAGAGAGAGAGAGAGAGAGAGAGGAGAGAGAGAGAGAGAGAGGAGAGAGAGAGAGAGGAGAGAGAGAGGAGAGAGAGAGAGAGAGAGAGAGAGAGAGAGAGAGGTAAGAAGTCACTTAGATGTGTGAGAGCCTTTACGAGTACACAGTGGGGGTCAACACACACACACACACACACAACACATAATATTTCTTACCCTCTATTTCTTACTTTATATTTCCTCTCCTCCCCCGCCCCCCCCTCCCCCTCCTCCCCCTCCTTCCCCCAATTTGGTTTTTCTTCTTCCTTTTCCTCTTTAATTTTCTCTCTGTTTTTAATTAATCCTTGACCTGGAAATTATCATCATTATCATCATCATTATCATCATCATTATCATCATCCTCTCTGAACCGGACACATTCCAGTTAGCGTATATATAAAGGAGTGATTTTGCATTAACTTCAAAATACCGGATAAATGGCAAAACATTATAATTTGACCACCATCAGTAATATCACCATCACCACCACCATCACCATCAATCAGTTTCACTCTATAATCTCCCTCACTATCAGAATTATTATCACTTAATTTTAGTCCTTAACTGGAAAATTTTCTCCTCGTTTTCCTCCTCATTTTAATTTTTTGTTTTATACTTTTATTATCTTGTTCCCCGACCCCACAAAACATGAAATAGAATGAATGCATAATTTGACTAATTCCGTTTCAGGAGGAGCGTTTAAGTGGTTGGGGGTGAGGGAAGCTGGGGGGTAGTGTGAGGGGAGGGGGGGAAGGGTTATAATGATTGTGGGTGGGGTGAGAATGAGGGAGAGAGGGAGGGTGGGGAGAGAGGGAGGGTGGGGAGAAAGGGAGGTTGGAAGAGAATGAGGGAGAGAGTGAGGGTGGGGTGAGAGAGTTGAAGGGAAGGTGAAAGAGTTGCGAGAGAGTAAGGGTGGGGTGAGAATAAGGGAGGGAGGGGTGAGAAAAAGGGAGAGAGGGGGGTGAGAGTGTTGCGAGAGAGTAATAACTCCAGTGATAGAGGGTGGGGTGAGAGTAAATGGAAGGTGAGAGTGAGGTGGGGGAGTGAGGGAGGGGGAATGAGGGATGTAGGAGTATACCAACTGTATATTTTGGGAAAAATATAACTGCACACTCATTTGCAAGACAACTTCAAAAAACTCCTTCAATGATATCTAAAATCAAAACAAAATAAATAAATAAAAAAGTGAAAAACAAAACAAAAATAGGCCACGATATCCTCACCATTACCGAACTTTAGACGCAAAAACTAACTCCATTCATAAGCTGTTTACACGAGGGGGAGATATGATTCCAAAGCTGCCAGCCAGCCAGCCAGCCAGCCACTCGTCCATTCAACCATTAATGAATACAACCAAATACGTGTTTACTACTACTACAGTATAGGTTATAAGGAGAAGGTTACCAATTACGTGTGAACATACAGTCAGTCAGTCAGTCAGTCAGTCAGTCAGAGAGTCAGCATATTTCTCTCTCTGTCTGTCTGTCTGTCTGTCTGTCTATCTCTCTCTCTAAGTCGTCGCTGGTAAAAACAAGTATCTATCTCTAGCAATGTCAACAGAGAGAGAGGAGTCAGCGGGGATCAAGAGAGATAAAAGAGAGATAGCTGTAATTCTCCACATCAGCACCGAGGGAGATTTCCAGAGTCTTGATGGCGACGCAGTGTGGTGGGTCCATGGGTGGGTCTCATAATTACTATTGGGATGGGGTGGGATGGGGAGGAGGGGGAGGGCGAAGAGGAGGAGACGGGGAAGAGGAAGAGGAAGAGGAGGAGGAGGGGGGAGGGAGAAAGAGGAGAGGAGAGGGAGAAAGAGGAGGGGGAGGGGGAAGAGTAGAGGAGCGTGGGGAGGAGTAGAGGAGTGTGGGGAGGAGTAGAGGAGCGTGGGGAGGAGCAGAGGAGTGTGGGAAAGACAACGAGCAGAACGAAAGAAAATGAGTGAAATCCTACATTACGTTTCCTTCCCTGCCTTGAACACAGACATCAGCGAATTACAAAATGAGACAAATTACTGTGGGGGAGAAGGTAATGCACCCCTGGGAAGATAGATAGATGGATATAGATAGATATAGATAGATAGATAAATAGATAGATAGATAGAGGGAGAGACCAATGATGAATACCTTTGTAATATTAATACTTCCCTTCTGTATAACGAGAAGGAAATCTAAACACAACATCAATATAACAGGTAATAGGAGTAGCTAATCTAGTGGAAAATAAAACACACTGAGTAAAGATTTATTTATTGCACGTCTTTCTTTATAGGAATACAAGTGAAAGTATGAACTAAAAAAAAAAAAAAAAAATTGAGGATGTACATTAAACAACAATTAAACTCAGTTGAGCTAAACTTATAAAACTAAATAACCCACACCTGAGCGTAGAGTAATTTCCTGTCAGCAGTGTTGTCAGACGAATTGGGAATTTTTAATGTAAAGTGCAAACTCATTACACGGGCATTACAACTGCTGAAGGGGATATTCTTTTGTGGTGAATGGAAGTTTTTCTCTCAGTCCTCCAAACTATGCCAGGAAACAGATGCCCACAATGGTAATAAATAGGGGGAATCTGTTTTCGTGGCAGTAGTTTGGATGCATCGGAGACCTTCCAATTCACCAAACCAGAGAAAATCATCTCAACTTTAAACACGGTGCAAAATTACCACCATAAGTGCACCAAGATTTATTGCAGAATTACGCAACAATGGGGCGATTAGAGCGAAAGTCATTACCCGGCAGTACAAAGCCACCGCCGACACCCGTAAACCTACACAGTATTATCAACAAGGAAATATTAGGTTTGTTATTACCTCTTCTTGTACAACCCAAACCCTCAACAATCCTGGGAATGTTAGGATGATGTTATGAAGTTAGTTTAGGGGAAATGTTATACTCTTTAATTAAGGGACCCTGTGATCGTGTATGAAAATTTGAGGCTTCTGGTTCCTCCTGACTATGCCATGAAACAAGCTCCTTCTATATAGGTGTGTGTGTTTCGTGGCAATATTTGAAGGACTCGTATATCTCCAATTTTCTGACTACATCACAGGGTCCTTAACGGGAGGGTATATTATATAGTTTTGGTGTTTTGGGGGAGATAATAATTCCTCCAAACTATTTACAGCAACAGGCCACCAGTATTTTTGTTAATCTGATCCTGTTTTCTGGTATACTTTGCAGGAATCAAGGCGCTCCAATGTACCAAAAGTACACTATAAACTTAAATAAAAGCCTAGATGATAATAACCCTTATACAGTACTGAAAATTATCAATCCTGTGTGATATGATTTTTTTTTTTTTTTTTATGGTCTGTTTCTCGGCATGGTTTGGAAGAATCAGTAGCACTCCAATTTGACCACGTGATATATGTTTAGTTGGAAATTACTTCAGCCTATGCAAAATGGTTAAAAAAATGAATGACTAAGCTAACCAAAGAATTCATAAGATAATTAATAAACTACTCAAAATAATAACAAAATAAAATAAATGAAATAAATAAAATAATAAAATAAAATAAAATAAAAAATAATGAATAATCCAACTAAAAGAAAACTCACCAATAACCTAATTACTCAAACGAGAGGAGAACTTTTATAACAACTAATTCTTTTCTGTTTGAGCCTGCATGACCCACACACCACCACCACTACCAACCACCCATGCAGACGTCAAGAGCGTGGCAATAGGCTCTTAAAATGCGCCTCTTTATGCTCCATTGGCAATGCTCCGTTTGTTGACGACCCCGAGACGACCTACACGCACACACACGCACACACATACATACACACACACACACACACACACACACACACACACACACACACACACACAAGAACTCCCTTTAATAATGCTCTGTGCTGAGTTCGTTCATTCTAGTTCATATATATTTTTGGTACATTAGAGCATCATGATTCCTCCAAAGCATGTCGGGAAACAGGACCAGATGAATGAAAAAAATAATGGGGTGACCTGTTGCTTGGAACTTGGAATAGTTTGGAGGAATCAGTTGCTCCAGATTTACCAACACAGTACAGTATACTATCTATCTATCCCCTTAAATCTTGGACGAGTATGAAGCCCTAATGAAGTATAGATAATCCACACCAGCATCCAGCACAGCCCAGCCCAGAGAAAAGATCCATATGGTACGTAAGTTAGACTCTGAATTCAGTGACGGGGTTCGTAAGACTTTAGAGAGAGAGAGAGAGAGAGAGAGAGAGAGAGAGAGAGAGAGAGAGAGAGAGAGAGAGTTGACAAGAAGGGCCTGGCTAAGTCTGAAATACGGGTGTTGATTACATGAAGGAAACGAACAAATGATAAACTTGGATGTTGATGGTTTAAGGTAACAGTACCGGGCCTGATAAACATACAAGATCACGAGGGTTCAACGAAATCATTTATCATTCTATTTCCTCTACGTACAAAAGATTGACCAAAAAAAAAACACCTTACACAACCATACATACATACATACATAACTATAAGTATAATATAAACCGGTATCCTGTATTATTTTATTTCCTCTACGTACAAAAATTTACCAAAAACACCTTATAATTACATACATACAAACATACATAACTTTAAATATGATATAAACTGGTACTATCAACACTAGAAGTAGCAACATGTTCTCGTATCCTTATCTCTGCAACAGGGTGTCAATTGCTGCTGGTAGTGATGTGTGTGTGTGTGTGTGTGTGTGTGTGTATGTGTGTGTGTGTGTGATGTGTGTGTGTGTGTGTATGTGTGTGTATGTGTGTGTGTGTGTGTGTGTGTGTGTGTGTGTGTGTGTGTGTGTGTGTGTGTGTGTGTGTGTGTGTGTGTGTGTGTGTGTGTGTGTGTGTGTGTGTGTGTGTGTGTGTGTGTGTGTGTGTGTCTGTGATTGTGATCATTCTGAGCCTCATACGGCCAAGGAACACACATAAAGACACACAATGAACAAATAAAAAAAAATAACAATCGACTAACTTTCCAAGTTTGTATTCTGTTGCCTGGCACAGTTTAAAAAAAAACAATAATAAAATAAATGAAAAAGTAACTATATAACTACATAAAGAAAAGAAAAGACAAGGAAAACATAAATATATATATATATACGTCATTGTTGTTTAGTCCAGTCTCAAAATAAATAAATAAATAAATAAAAGATAAGATAAAATCAACATAAAATAGGTGCGTCATTGTTCTCGGTGATCTCATGATATTATTTTTCTGAGGTTGAAGATTTTTGTTTTCAATCTATTTAAGGGATGATCTCATGTGGATGAACTGGAGTCTACGTAGTCCTCCAAACAATACAACACAAACACATCCACTATAGGTAGCCCATGAGTGTTGTCTGTTTCGTGACATAGTTTGGAGGAATCACCATCCTTCCACTTCTATTAATCAATTAAAGTGTGATTCTTTCTTTGGTGAATCAAGAGTGTTACTGATTCCTCCAAACTATGCCACGAAACAGATCCCCCATTAAAGTTGTATGTTTCCTGCCATACTTTGGAGGAATCACAAACCTTCCAATTCACCAACAAGAGAACCTACCTCTCTTTAAACAGGTTAATCCCATCCACTTTAAAGAATGGTTCAATACTTTACCAACCCGATAAACATCTTCACAGCGGAACATACTGCAAAATTAACTTGTTATAAATGAAGATGTAAAGGTGGATTATGACCACTGCAATTTCTCCTATCATGTCTATAATTACTAAGTCGAGGTAAGAATTTCTCCCACTGCTTACCATTACTTTACATTTACTCCTTAGTTTCTTTCTTTAATCCCCATTTCTATTCACTTACTCCGCTTACTCTTTCTATACTCCCCCTTTCTCTTCATTTACTCCGCTTACTCTTTCTTTACCTCCCAGGCTTCTTCACTCCCTCACTTACTATATACAGGGACGGACGTGAATGTTAAGTCGTACCCTGAGCTACAGGTGTGAAAAGGAAAATAATTAAATAAGTGCGAGTGTATGTGTATATATATATATATATATATATATATATAATCATTGCATGAAAAACGTTAAATATATAAAGGACAACTCTTTCTCCTGCTGGTGCTGATGGTATTAATCCACCCCCCCACCCACCCCTCACACACACACACACACACACACACACACACACACACACACACGTGCCCCACCACCACACTACATGCACGTCTCGCTCATCAACAACCATAGTCTCTTTTTTATTTTTTCTCTGCTGTTGCCTCTCACCGCCAGCCAGCCAGCCAGCCAGATTGACCCATCAGAGACCATTTCCAGCCGAGACAATTACATTTTCCCTGGTCCAGATTACACCAAGGTGATAAGAGACAAAGGTAAAGGTAATTGAAAGTCTGAGAGGAAAATGTAACCAAGTGAAGAGGTGTGTGGGATGACAAGGTGGGGTGAAAGAGGAGGGGGGGGGGGGGGGGGGGCAAGAACAGGCCAGATGGTGGTAGTGGTGGGTGATAGTTGAGTTGGGGTAGTGGTGATGGTGGTAGTGGTGGTGGTGGTGGTGGTGGTGGATGATGGTAGTGGGTGAAGGGGGCATTAGTGGGTGAAGGGGGCAGTAGTGGGGTGAAGGGGGACAGTAGTGGTGGTGGGAGTCAAATGGGATGGTAATAGTAGTGGGGGTGATGGTGTTGGTGATGATGAAGCCTTTTTCCTTTTATGACACTTTTACTTTGCCTTATGTTCACCTTTGAGTCATGGAGGCTATTTGGTTTGACAAGTATTTAATAAGCTCAAACATCAAACACAAGATTGAGGGAGTTGGTTCATATATTTCATGATGATTGAAACACAGTCTTTGGGACATATGTCTTGCCTCGTCATCATGTCCGGATTATTAAACTCAACTTCAAACAGGGAATTGAGGTCATTGAGAATCTCGTTTTAACTATAGAGCTTCCTCCCTTCTCCAATTTGCCCTCAGAGTTTTCGAGGACACCCAAGGAGGAGGGAAGAGGAGGAGGAGGGAAGAAGAGGAAGGAGGAGAATACGCAGGAGGAGGAGGAGAATACGGAGGAGGAGGGGGAAGAGGAGGAGGGGGAAGAGGAGGAGGGGGAAGAGGAGGAGGGGAAGAGGAGGAGAAGGCGGAAAAGGAGGAGGAGGAAATGAAGAATAATGAGAAAGAAGAAGAAAAGAATGTCTACTATTACATATACTACTACTATCACCATCACCACTGCTACCACTACTACTACTACTACAAAATTGCCACACATTGCCAGTGACTATCACAGAGGTCAAGAAACTCATTTTAGTGACCGGGCCAAAGCGCTAAATAACTAAATTCCAGATTATTTTTTACATGACCGTTTAAGGAAGATTCGGATTTGCTGAAGTATTTACAGTTGTGATATTATCTTTGAATTGAGGCTATCATCTAGAAGCAATTTCACTAACAGATAAGACAGTACCTTTGTGTACAGTCATGGGCATAAATTCTACTCAGTCGGGGACATTAAACCCAAGACAACAACAACAACAACAACAACAACGATATCTTAAAGTGGTGACGATAATATGTTAGTTTTTATGGCAATCACACAGAGCACTTATATATTCCTTCTCCTCAAAAGTACAAAATTTACAAAGCTATTAATTCCAAAATCATTACCTGGAATCTGTACTGGGAATTATAACATTGATTACATAAGTGGCGAAAGGCTACAATGTACAGTCGGAGTCAGTAATTCTCTGCTGTATACCTTTTTGAAACTACATGTATGAAATCCGAAAGACCTGACAAAAAATAAACATTACATTTCCATAACTTCCAAGATTCAGTCCATCGTTACGAAAACCTCATCAAAAGTGGCAACAATTTTAACCACGAATATAGTGCCACCAAGTCTCGTTTAGGGGAGAGTATACTTATGGAACAGTACTTTGGAGCACCTTGATTCCTCCCCAAATTAAGCCAGGACACAGAACCACATTAACGAATATAATGAATTGGTGACCTGTTGCTTGGAATAATTTGCAGGAAACAATTGCTTATGGTACAGTGCAATGGAGCGCCTAGATTTCCCCCCAAAAAAATAAGTCAGGAAACAGGAACGGATAAAACGAAATCAATGTTGACCTGTTGCTTGGGAATAATTCGGACGAGTCACTTGCTCCACATTTACCAACACTATATACTTTTCCCTTAATTGATGGTAAACCTGTAGGGCATTGGAGAGACCAAAACACAAACCCTGATTATCTGGTGCATAAAGTCATCTTGCAATGGTTATATACTGGTAGTGTTGGCGGGGCAGTACCTGAGCGCTGACTGCTGTGTACTTTATGGGGTTGTGAAGGGATGTTACTGTCCACCCCTGCATGCAGTCTCAGAACAATGCATGGGAAGGTGAAGGTGGTGGTGGTGGTGGTGGTGGTGGTGTGGTGGTGGTGGTCGTAGTGGTGGTGGTCGTAGTGGTGGTGGTGGTAGTGGTGGTGGTCGTAGTGGTGGTGGTCGTAGTGGTGGTGGTCGTAGTGGTGGTGGTCGTAGTGGTGGTGGTCGTAGTGGTGGTGGTCGTAGTGGTGGTGGTCGTCGTCGTGGTCGTGGCGGTACAGTGGGGTACATGAATTGGTGGTACACTCGCCATCCAAAGTTTGTTATCCAGGTCTTGTTGAAGTTTCGAATCATTTGACATACTATAGTGAACCAAATACAACGCTTCCCCTGTTTCACATTTGCTTGAGCACACTTAATACTCGGTCAGGCTATTAGAAGCAAGCCTGAATACATATTTTTATTTTAGTTTGCGAGTGTACAGTAGAGCCCAGGCGGAAAAATGTTCACCTTCTCCCAGTACCAGGATCCTTTGCCACCAATAATTAAGATATACCACAGAGGCAGAAACCATGATGTGGGATGTCGACCATAACAAGTACCTGATAGAGTTACTGGTTACTGGAGAGGGACGAGTTTCTTTCACTGGGGGGGGGGGGGGGGCTGTACCACGAATTTCTGTGTCCAACTGTACATACATACGTGACCTAGCACTACATTATAATCAAAGGGGTGAAGGTGGGGATGGGGATGGGTGGAGATGGGGGTGAGAGGGAGGTAGAGCATGCATTGAGAAAGTTATGGTGAGGTGATGACACTTGACTCTTACGATGGTTTCATAGATACCAACATGAGAAGAAAAGTTATGAGTTAGACGATGACACTGACAGGTACGACGATGGCTTCTTAGATACAAAGTGAAGAAGAAAAGTTATGAGTTAGACGATGTTTTTCAAGATGGGTTGGATGACGATTGTGACAGCAAGGTACGATGATGTCATGTATAGATACTACATAAAGAAGAGGAGCCATGGTTTATACAATGGATTTAAGTATGAGATTACGATGACTGGCAGGTACGATGGTTTTCTAGATACCAAGTACATGAAGAGTCATCGTACTGTTCATCGTTCAACATAAACACCAAAACGTCCACAATAAACAACAACAACCACGACCCTCTCCTCCTCTAACAACAACAACAACAACTACAACAACCACGACCCTCTCCTCCAACAACAACAACAACAACAACCACGACCCCCTCCTCCTTTACCCTGTGTTGTCTGCTAGGGTCGTCATGGCTTGTGTGTGTGTAACAGTCACGACCCAGTGTTGCCTGACGCTCCCTGACTTCTATTATGTTATATCTTCTCTTATGATCTTTACTGCACGCTGGTATCTTTTGTCCTCACCGCTCTACCCTATACCTCTTCCTCCCACTCCCCCAAATAACCCCTATCTCAATTCATTATCAACGGTCTCAGCAACCCCTCAAACCTAACCCCCATCTCATCCTCACCTTCACCCCCAACCCCCATCTCATCCTCACCGCTTCCCCCAACCCCCATCTCATCCTCGCCGCTTCCCCCAACCCCATCTCATCTCATACTCACCTTCACCCCCAACCCCTCACCTCACCACCTGCTGCATTTCCCCAAACTCCACCTCATTTCATCCTCACCACACTTCGCTTCCCCTAACCCCCACCTCAACTCAATGTCATTTCCAGCTCCACCCACACCACCTCACCTCACCTCACCTCCCTCTCCAGACCACCTGCTGCTGCCCTTCATGACACCTGGCACTCCTCCCCACCCACCACATACCCCATTAATGCTCCCCCCCCCCCCCATACACACACATTTCCCTTCCTACCACCAACTCTATATACCTTCTTGTCTTTTACGTGTTCAAACGGCCCCCTCCCCTTCCTAGCAGCTTCTCTCCCCACTCCTCCTTCCTTTCCTATGCTTATCTACTCGTATATGCCAGGTACCATGATGTATTGTTGGCAGGAAGGCAGGCAAGGGAGCAAACAATCAGGGAAACAGATAGGCAGACATGCAGGCAGAAAGACAGACAGACTGGCAGGCAAGCAGGAAGTGTCAGATAACTTTACTAGTAATTGTGCAGTCGACATCTATACACTCATGTCGTTTCCCTGTCAGCTGATATCACACACACGAACATTTCTTCGTCCTCTCAACACACTAAAATTCTCTCCATCCTCCATCATATTACAAGAGGGATAAATTTAGAACAACCACAAATCAGAACGGAGAATAAATGTCTAAACAGAAAATGAAGAATGGAAAGAGGGGGAAATGACCTTAGTATGAGAGAACCTCCAAAAATGTTTAATATATATGTATACTAGATTTCGAACAAAAGTGATGGCAAAAGTGATGGTAAGATTCCAAATGATTTCGTTCATAGACTATTATACCACAGACACAGAATAGGAGAATATTAATGAAGGTATTTGTTTATATTTGTAATGATCGATAACATGTGGACGGAGACAGACTCCTTACCATCACTTCTTGGGGCGACTGTAGGTAAGGAAGGAGTCATGTCTTGATGCTCTTATGTTCTGCGAGTGATGAAGTGCTCCGTAATGGGAGAAGACTGAACCAACCCGAGTCCACTCATTATAGGGTGTAGGGTTTATGTTCTATACTACCAGCATTGGGGATGGTGGCCAGGAGCAGATAACAAGCTCACATGACGTATCACCCTCTATTAAATCAAGTCAAGAAGTAAGGAAGGAAAGAAGGGATGGATGGATGGATAGCACAGATTGGGATGCAGTTAGTATGTGCACAGTTCACTAAAACCACTACAACTTTATTACAAGCGAAGAGTGTATGTATTGTGTGTGTGTGTGTGTGTGTGTGTGTGTGTGTGTGTGTGTGTGTGTGTGTGTGTGTGTGTGTGTGTGTGTGTGTGTGTAGGTGTGTGTGTGTGTGTGTGTTCAGATCATAGTCACCTCCCCCTCCCTCTGACCTGGAGATGACCTGATAATTCCCAGCTGTGTTCAAGGCTCATCCTCCGTCCAAGGTTGTGATTATAATTGTTGGTCTCAGCTGACTGCTAACTGTAAACATAACTCTCACACTGACGGGATTAAGGACCGTAACTCTAGTCAAACACGAAGCAACTTGAACTTGGAACCGGCAGAAATATCCCTAAATCATGAGTCGACTGTACAGGATTTTGGATCATAATTCTAGTCAAACACGAAGGACCTTGGACTTGAAACCGGCAAAAATATACTTACGGTACATCATGAGTCGACGGTACAGGATTTAGGACCGTAATTCTAAATCAAACACGAAGTAACTTGGACTCGAACGAAACGTACTTAGTTATTATTATGATGGGTGTTGTGTTGTTTACTGCTGCTGTCTAATGAACCCACCTGATGATGAGAGGCCCTAAAAAGGTGACTACGAATGCCACTTTATCACGATTTGCAATTACTCATCTAAACAGTCGTCCGTCTCTTCTGGCTAGTTTAAAACCCTGCACATGGCTCCCAAGGTAGAAGATGAAATACGACCCTCACACGGAACTTGTCTCCAGGTGTACAGTCGACGCCAAAAGTCATGTCGCCTATCACGCAGAGCCTTTTGAAGGATACCAAACATATCATAACATAGAGGCTGATCATCGCACAAACACTGAATTTCAATATCCAGGGAGCAAAGAAATAATCCACTCTGTTTGGTTTGGTTTAGCTTACGTGTGTGTGTGTGTGTTCCTGTCAATTTATATGATCCTACTTACTTATTTCATGACTTGGCAGATGTGACTATACAAGACTTTTTTCGCCGTCTGTCTGTCCATCATCCTCGCTGCTCCAAAAAACCCAACCACCAATCCGGATTCCACGAACGTCGTAATAGCAAGTTGTTATGGTTGATCCTGAAGCATGTTCTTAAATACCATGCCATTATAGCTCTTCTTCAAATGCACTGAGTAATTAGGATCAAGACGAGGCCGCAAAAACAAGTTGACGAGAATGGAGTGGGAGGTGAGGGAAGTGTAGGGGGAGGGGGGAGGGGGGAGGGGGGAGGGGGGGAGTGAGAGTGGTGAAGTGGAGGAAAAAGTGAAGGGGAGTGAGAGTAGAGGGAAGTGCAGCTATATAGGAGGGATGTGTGGGAGTACAACAGACCTACCGGTACGTGCTAGCCAAGACACATAAATTATAAACATACAGTCGCGGTCAGTAATATTAATCATCCACATATGGTTATTTCAAACAATTTACTGTCTAATGTTTTCACGTTCACATAATTATAATGTTATTGTTTTAAGTAGTGCGTAGCTACTTGTATTAAATTAAACGATGGTAGTTAACCTATTTAATGGAAAATTTATCATCTAAGGAACAGAGGGAAGATATCAAACTCTTACTAGAGTTACCCCTATATGTATGATTATATTTGACCGCGACTGCACATGCATACCGGTGAGTGCACATACGAACACAATAGTACACGACTACTAACTCGCAAAAACACACCTAAAATACAAAAGCATGAAGACACACACACACACATACAATCCTTCCTTCCTTCCTTCCTTTCTCCCCCTTCTCTCTTATTCAACTCTTTGTGGTTGTGTGACGTAATGAGCCACTTGTAGTCCACCATGGAGCATAACTAACGTATTAAGGAATGAAACACCGAGATGAGAATTGTTCGTATGCACGCTTCACCCCTCGGCCTTCATTCACCACCGGACCCAAGGCTATTATTGTTGTTGTGTTCTAAAAGAGAGAGAGAGAGAGAGAGAGAGAGAGAGAGAGAGAGAGAGAGAGAGAGAGAGAGAGATCGTGGGGTGTTGGAGGGGGACGAGTTGTAGGAGAGTAATGATGATGATGCCTGCAGATTACTCCACGAAACTGACTCCCGGCGGCGAGACTCATGTTTTGTGGCATATTTTGGAGGACATTTTAGCCTCAAATTTTCCGGCACTATCTCAGGGCTCGTTAATAGGAGTCCCTTTCATCTTAGTGTGTGTGTGTGTGTGTGTGTGTGTGTGTGTGTGTGTGTGTGTATGTGTGTGTGTGTGTGTGTGTGTGTGTGTGTGTGTGTGTGTGTGTGTGTGTGTGTGTGCGTGTATGTAATTTTTGTTCTGAGTAACGCCAATTCTGAAGATAAAATTAAGATGAAAAACCCTAAGTAAAGATAATAATCATTTTATGCTTGAACGACTGTGTGTTTCCTGTTCCATATTATACCTTCATAAATGTAT
>JAWZYT010005935.1:12500-39443 GCA_034508575.1 Petrolisthes manimaculis | reverse complement strand
TTACCAACACGACCTATACTAACCTCTTTAATTTCACCATAACAGTTGGCAGTGGCGGTGGCAGTGGTGGCAGCCGACACCTACAAACCCATCCCCATCTTGAAGGACGACCGTACCCAGAACGCCTACGGGGAATACAGCTTCGACTTCGAGACTGGCAACGGCATCGCCAGGAACGAACAGGGATACCAACAAGACGGGCAGGAGAACTCTGGTGCCTGGAGGTAAACAATGAGGGGATACAAATGTCACAAGGAGTTAAAACAAATGGAATACGGGGTTAAAATAATGAGGGGATATGGGGTTAAAACAATGAGTGGATACAAGGTTAAAGAAATGGGACTCAGAGTTAAAATAAATGGTATACGGGGTTAAAACAATTAGGGTATACTGGCTTAAGACAAATAGGACACCGACTCTCCCCGAAGGAGCCTCCCTTCGAGGAAGGGCGGTGACCTATTTGTCTTAAGCCAGTATATGTTATCGGTGCAGGATATTTATTTATTTATCTGTTCGTGTGTTTGTTTATGGTCTAGTTATCATTATTATTATTAAGCTACTCTAACACGCCTCCCTCCACTTCAGCTACACTGCTCCTGAAGGTGACCAAATCGCTCTGAGCTTCACATCTGGTGCCGGGGGTTACCAGCCTCAGGGGGCCCATCTCCCCACCCCTCCCCCCCTCCCCTACGAACGCAACGGCAACTAAACCCAAACCTAAGTCAGCCTAAGCCACTATTAACCCACCCGAACGCTGCCATGGACTTCAAAGTGAATCCTGTACCTACAATCCGAATCTACCCGAACACTTTTGTCCTTTTCCAATGTCATCTGTTACTAGTTGTATAGAGTTGACCTAACTATTACTATTATTCTCAACCCAACTACTTATACTATTCCCAATCAATGATATACCACTAGAAATAGTCTTATATAATTGTCTTTTATTTTCTGATTAGGCCTATAGGCCTATACTCTCAACTCAAATCATTCTAAATTTCTCACATCCAATCCACCTTTGCTAATCAAATGTTATTGCATCTTATACTTGACTCATCCAATCTCTCTCCCAAACCTAAGAGTGCTTGTACTGACTTACAGTATTTATTATGTTTTCATGACTTATTTATTTTCTTTGTTTATTTGTAAATGCTTGTAAATAAAACATCTAGCTTAGCAGCACTATTTATCATATTACCTTACATATTTTGAACTGAGTTATTATATATATATATATATATATATATATATATATATATATATATATATATATATATATATATATATATATATATATATATATATATATATATATATATATATATATATATATATATAAAACACTTCGTCTGTCTGTGTGTGTGTGTGTGTGTTTATCCGCTATGCACGGCCGCATCATTTCACCTATGGTAAAACGTAATACATCATTCTGATTGGTGAAGTCTGGGAAGTGTCCTCAGCCAACAAAGAAAATATTTTTAAATGACCAATTGGGGGATTAAGGGTGGGGTTCGAACCCCTGCAATAGGGCTGGGCAGGAACCGTTTTCTTCGGTACACACGGTTTCGAGTACTCTGACTGGCAGAACCACCAGAACCGGTTCTGGAACCTATTACCCTCCCAAAACCCCCCCAACGCACTCTCTCTCTCTCTCACATCAATAACTTTCCTTACACAAACAGTTTCCTTCAAGAACATCATATATTTCACTCTCTTTCTCTCTCTCTCTATCTCCTTCAAGAACATCATATATTTCACTCACTCTCTTTCTTTCTCTCTCTCTCATCATATTTTCTCACACATAACAATTCTTCCTTCTATTATTTCCTTCCTTCCTTTATTCTATTTTTTCTTTATTCCTTCCTTCATTCGTTTTTTACTTGGCGAAATTTCGCCAAGTATGTTGCTCAGTGGTCTTGTGTGTTTGTGTGTTTGTGGCAATGTCTGTTGCTTCGCGATCTACAGGTCGCAATTTTTGTCCGATTTTGCTGAAATTTTCACCACAGGTAGGCATCAACATTTCTAGGTCATATATTGTTTTTCAAGGTCAAAAGTCGAAAAACAAGGTCAAAATTATAAAAAAAAAACTGAAAATTCATAAAACCGCAATAATTTCGGTTGTAGAGATCTGATTTTGATCAGACTTTTTCTGTAACATGCTATGTTCATTTCTGCTTCTAATGGTACTGATTCTGAGTGTGTGAAATTTAGAGCGAGAGAATGTGTGTATATGTGTGTGTGAGAGAAAGAGAAAGAGAGAAATTGTATGTGTGTGTGTTTGTGTGTATTTGAGAGAGAGAGAGCATGTGTATATGTGTATAAAAATATATATATATATATAGAGAGAGAGAGAAAGCGCGTGCGTGTGTGTGTTTCTATGCGTATGTAGGTGTAGGTGTGTGTATATAAATTATGAAAGAGAGAAAGAGATAGTGTGTGTGTTTGTTTGTTTGTTTGTACATGTGTCTATGTGTGCGTATGTGTATAAAAGAGAGAGAATATATTTCTATATATAAAACACTCCATCTGTCTGTGTTTAGCCGATATGCACGGCCGCATCGTTTGCCCTAGAGTAAAAAGTTATACGTCATTCTGATGGGTGAGGCCTGTAAGTGTCCTCGGCCTACTAAAAAAAAAATGTTTTAAAATGACCAGTGGGGTTTTTGGCGGGGGGTTTGAACCCCTGCAGCCCAAGCCGAAGGCTGTTATTTGGCCTTAACCGAAAGATCCCAGGTTCGAATCCCTGGTACAATTTAAACAAAAAATTTGTTGACAAATTATATAGCATTCTGACCGGTGTAGTCCCGGGAATGTCCTCGGTCTAATTTTATTTTTGGTGGATATGTGTTTCTTGAATTATCAACTTAAAACAACCAAAGATTTATGGTTTTCTCAACATAGACTCTATTGTCTCAAGCATCAAGGATGCAGGCAGGCCTGGCTTACTTGCCCAGTTTAGGAATGAATTCAAACCACAAAATGTTGAACACTTAAATTTAATACTAAATCTAGGGAAAGTGAACAAAAGTTTTAAAATGACCAATGGGGGGGGAGGGTTGATCCCAGTACCCCTGCAGCCCAAGCCGAAGGCTGTTATTTGGCCTTAACCAAATTGAATCCCCAGTGGGGATACAATTTTTTACATTTTTGTTGACAAATAATACACCATTCACCATGTGTCTACTTAAACTCATTCCCTTGTTGTGTGCACCATGGTATTTCTCTGTGTCTACTAAAGTTTATTAATTCCATTGTTGTGTGATGGTTGTGTATTCTGTATAGGTACTTAGTGAAGGAGGATGGACTGTGTACCTCCCACCCAGACCTGGACATTATAGCCTACGTACACTCGGCCCCTGAGAAGGTGGACAACAGGCAACTCATTAGGAACACTTGGGGCAACATAAGGTGAGTGATGGAACAAGGTGAGTGACCTATAAGCTACAGAGACTGGAAGGGCAGTGAGTGAGTCATAAAATGGTAAAGGTTCATCATAAATAGTTAGTCCTGTTAGAAATGTCCATAGTGTTCTATATACTGTACATATCTTTATATATCTACATACTCACAGAAACACAAGTAAAATATATCCATAAAAATTATTCAGTATTATATTGCTATAGCCAATAGTTATGTAGTACCAACTAATCTTACTGAAACTAAATCTTGAACACAGTATATCCTTCATAATCTGATGCAAACAACACTCCCACACCATCACCAACTATCCTCACTGTGACCAAAACTTCAATAGAAGGAGGAAAGGAAGGACTGAGGAAGGAAGGGAAGGGAGGAGGAGGAGCATGAGGGTGTGGCCTAGAGAAGCGACCTGTATACTTGGTGAGTGAGTGAGTATATAAAGGACACTGACGTCTCTACAAAGCATCAGTCTTCCTCCAGCAGTCCCTGGGAAAACACACAAACACACAACATCATGTTCCGATTCATCGTTGTAAGTAAAAACATCACTACCGTGTTTTATCAAGACGAACATTACTGAACATCACGTCACGTATTATTAATATTTCACTTAATATGTCACTGTGTTTATCTAACTATAATATGGTTCACAAACATTTACATTCAAAGTATCAAATATTTATCTTGTACTGACGGTAAAGTAGTACCATAATTAAATCTCTGACTATTGATATACGGTATAAAACATTATCATAATATTTTATATACTATATCTTCCTAGTTATTTCATGAGATTATTATTAAAAATAGACCAGACACACAAAGCTGGGAGATAATGCAAACATTCTATCAATCCGAGGACCCACCACCCAGCCTCATGAATCAAACCTGAAGAAAAGAAGACACCTTAGAGTAAATAAAAAGTTGAGAAGTTAGCTTAATAAAAACATATTAGCCCTACTATTGAAGCCAGCCAGTCCTACACCATCAAAGACAGAATCACAAAGGCCATTCAACAGAGTCACCGACCTAGGGACAAACGATCGACTATACTGACAGGTTCTACAACACGGCAATACATAAGTATACCCAAGGCCGCAGGACCAGATCAACTAAAACAATGGTCGTCTGTTACTTGGTATTATAAATGGAGAGAATCAGTTCCTCAATAGATTTACCAACACGTCCTGTACTAACCTCTTTAATTTCACCATAACAGTTGGCAGTGGCGGTGGCAGTGGTGGCAGCCGACACCTACAAACCCATCCCCATCTTGAAGGACGACCGTACCCAGAACGCCTACGGGGAATACAGCTTCGACTTCGAGACTGGCAACGGCATCGCCAGGAACGAACAGGGATACCAACAAGACGGGCAGGAGAACTCTGGTGCCTGGAGGTAAACAATGAGGGGATACAAATGTCACAAGGAGTTAAAACAAATGGAATACGGGGTTAAAATAATGAGGGGATATGGGGTTAAAACAATGAGTGGATACAAGGTTAAAGAAATGGGACTCAGAGTTAAAATAAATGGTATACGGGGTTAAAACAATTAGGGTATACTGGCTTAAGACAAATAGGACACCGACTCTCCCCGAAGGAGCCTCCCTTCGAGGAAGGGCGGTGACCTATTTGTCTTAAGCCAGTATATGTTATCGGTGCAGGATATTTATTTATTTATCTGTTCGTGTGTTTGTTTATGGTCTAGTTATCATTATTATTATTAAGCTACTCTAACACGCCTCCCTCCACTTCAGCTACACTGCTCCTGAAGGTGACCAAATCGCTCTGAGCTTCACATCTGGTGCCGGGGGTTACCAGCCTCAGGGGGCCCATCTCCCCACCCCTCCCCCCCTCCCCTACGAACGCAACGGCAACTAAACCCAAACCTAAGTCAGCCTAAGCCACTATTAACCCACCCGAACGCTGCCATGGACTTCAAAGTGAATCCTGTACCTACAATCCGAATCTACCCGAACACTTTTGTCCTTTTCCAATGTCATCTGTTACTAGTTGTATAGAGTTGACCTAACTATTACTATTATTCTCAACCCAACTACTTATACTATTCTCAATCAATGATATACCACTAGAAATAGTCTTATATAATTGTCTTTTATTTTCTGATTAGGCCTATAGGCCTATACTCTCAACTCAAATCATTCTAAATTTCTCACATCCAATCCACCTTTGCTAATCAAATGTTATTGCATCTTATACTTGACTCATCCAATCTCTCTCCCAAACCTAAGAGTGCTTGTACTGACTTACAGTATTTATTATGTTTTCATGACTTATTTATTTTCTTTGTTTATTTGTAAATGCTTGTAAATAAAACATCTAGCTTAGCAGCACTATTTATCATAATTCCTTACATATTTATGTCATCTGAGCTGATAACACTGTGTGGGGAAGGTGTCATTGTAGGTGAAAGATTGTATCATATCCATCTACTATGTTCCACCTTGTACTCTGATTCCTTCCCAAATAAATGTTACCAGATCAAATGGCATAAACATCAAAGTACGTGGTCGTGAATATACGAGCTCGGGTGTACATACATATATATACACACACACACACACACACAAACACACACACACAAACAGTCGCGGCTACCTCCACAATCTTTTTTATCAATAGTTACGTATAGGTTTGCATAACAGACACCCGCAATGCTACTAATATGGAATCTGTTTCGTGGTATAACTTGGAGGAATCACAGACCTTCCAATTCACCAACAAAACAATCTCCCCTTAAATAAGAACCCTTTGATCGTGCATGAATATTGGAGGCTTCAGTGATTCCTCCTGACCAAGCCACGAAACAAGCCCCTTCCATGTAGGTGGTGTTTCGTGGTAATATTTGAAGGACTCATTTACCTCCACTTTTCAACAGCGAGGTCATGTGGTATATATAATGTTATGAGTGACTATACCTGTACTGTACAATCAAGAGCATTAATAAGTAAGTATCCAGGTGTGTAGCTTCGAATACCTAAAGACAGACAGTAAATAAATACACAATATAGATCTCCATTGGAATTATTGGGTTGGCGACTTGGTGGACTGTTCAAAACTTCAATTAACGAAAGCTGTATTCTTATCAGTGCTCGTGACTATACATACATACATACATACGAATGAGATTTTAATACACCAGATTTTGCACCCGTATTTACCACCCACGCTGAACTTTACTGTATAATGGGTATGGATGGATTTGTGACACGCGGCGGTTTGTATGTCACTGATGCATGCACGGCCAATATTCACACGGGGGTCACCCACGCACTTTAGGCTATTCTTTGGGTCAACTTTACATGCATACACGAACATGTTTTCTCTCTCTCTCTCTATCTATCAATCTTTCTTTCTCTCTCTCTAATACACAAACATGATTCCCTCCCTTACCTTATTCTCTCTATCTCTCTCTCTGTCTTTCTAATACACACATACACATACTTCCCTCCCTTACCTTATTTTTTTTTCTCTCTCTCTAATACACACACGATTCCCACCCTCACCTTCTTCTCTCTCACACACACCTTTTTTTCGTGAGGTTTCTTACATATTGACGTACTAATGGACCGTGGGAAAAAAATGTGCATCAAATAACCAAACCAAACCAAACCCAACCCAACCAACCCCTCGTGAGAATCATGAGGCCTTAAGTGGGTAATACATTCTGGGTGTACATTACAGTGCCTCCCTCCATTCCTACAAAGTCTATAATATAATGCCAGGAAATAATATCACATGAACAAGAAAAACAAAAAATACTGGAGGCCTGTCTGTTGCTTGAAGTAGTGTGTGTGTGTGTGTGTGTGTGTGTGTGTGTGTGTGTGAGAGAGAGAGAGAGAGACAGAGACTTTGTTTTGTTTATGCTTTTTGTTCTGGTGAAGCGTGTGAGGAAAAAAAATATTAAGTGTACAGAGTCACGATATGAAATCTGAATATTCTCTCACATTCTCACATTCTCTCTCTCTCTCTCTCTCTCTCTCTCTCTCTCTCTCTCTCTCTCTCTCTCTCTCTCACACACACACACACACACACACACACACGATTCCCTCCCTCACCTTATTTTTTTCTAACTATCTGTAAATAAATAAATAAATAAATAAATAAATAAATAAATAGGTTCACTACAATAATAGTGTTTGGTGAATTAAATAACGTACGACCGACTGAGAAAACACCGTCTTGATGCAACGAATAAAATAAAACCCACTTAATAATAAACTATAGATAAGATGTCATAATATGTCCCCCACAAAGAATACAGAAGGGAGACATACAGACAGACAGACAGACAGACAGACAGATAGACAGACAGATAGACAGACAGACAGACGAGACATACCCACATTGTTTTGCTTTGCTTTGCGTGTATAGTCAGTCAAATCAGTGTTCTCAAACCTTCGTGAGGTGAAGGGAAGGTGCTGCTTTTACTATCTCGACCGTGGGACCTTTCTTTGCTTCCTATTTCCTTCTTGCTTGCTTGCTTGCTGTCACACCTCTCTGTCACCTTTTTCTGACGCTATATGACCTCTCCTAATATAAATCAATTAATCAATCAATCAATCGACCGTGCATGGGAGCTATGTGTACACCACTGTCCACTCACCGTCAATAGTCCACCAACAACACCTTCCAATGAAACAGCCTCGACATAATAATGGTGTGTAAGAATGTATTGCTGTCAGTATATGCATGAGTTTAATAGAGTCAAGTGTTGGTGAACCTGGTGAACAACTGATCCTTCTATACTACTAGTCCACACATCATCAACAACAACAACAACAGGCTATAATTATATCCACCACCAATATTATTTTGGTTTGCCATCAGAGTCCTGTTTCCTGGCGTCTATTTATTCATCATTATATTCCTCCACCAACAGCAAATACGACTAGAAAATAAAGCACATGCGTAACACTGCTATTGGACCGTGACTCCACCCGACACAGGAAATGAGATAAAGTGGTATCAGAGACGACAGTGAGATTTGATATGTCACTCACCGTGTTGTACAGTACCAGTCATGTATATAGGCTTGAACTCTGCACACAACTGGTAACTTACTTATTTGATAATCTTGTAATAGTGTTGGTTTTATTAGGTAGCGTAGACGTGGGTGTTTTCTTAGGTAAATTGACTTCACAAGTTTCTTAGTTAAGTCTTAATTTATTTACACTTATATCTATACACACACACACACACACAGGGAATGATACTGATGTGCTTCTGTCTGATATAGTAGTGTGTCTCTCTTGGTGAGACAATTATATAATAGCCCTATAGAGAGTCAGTTTTAAGTATCCTACCTATTAGTTAAGCTTCACTGCTTATATACACTTACAGCTCAAAAGTTGACAGACATATCTAGAGTAATTATTTCCTTATTCTCAAAAGGAATAGGGGGAATGGTCTAGTTCATAGTTCCACCCACTTTTCCTTCTCCTACCTTCTTACTCTCTTACTTTCTCTCTCTTACTCTTATTTACTCTTCCCTACTCCTATGAACGAGTAGGCTGGGCTTGGACAGAGAACAACAAGATAAGGAACGACCATGTGCTCTTCAGGTGCAGTCAAAATTAATAAGTTTGTGCTATCTGGTTATCTTAAGTGCCTATATCTTGCTATCTTTATTGCTTTATTTGTTGTACACCGGCTTTCGGCAGGTAGTCTGATTATACCTGTCAGTCATTCTGGTTTATTAATTAAGTTAACCTATATTCTTGTGACCATTTCTGGTATCTTATCATTGTAGACTACAGTACAGTACTTGCCTTATTGTGTACAGGGTGCCATAGCTACCATACATCGAAGGGTAATATTATCAGTGAGTGAGGGAGACCGTCTCTTCAAAGGATTACAAAGGGACACCTACTGTTAGTTCGATGCAATATTTACACTCTCACCTCGTGTGTACGGTCACGTGTTCAAGATTGGTCGCTGCATGTGTACAGTCACAGTCAAATAACCACTCATACTTTCCTTCTATCGTACAAAAATATCATTATATCAAAATATAATCATACAACAACACCTTACGTCAACTCAACCCCCCTCAATTATTATTATGAGGTGCTGCAAAACCAGAACACAAAACATTATTGATACCTCCCTGATTTATACATCCATGGTACAATACAATCACGGTCAAATGTCCAGCGTCGAGTGAATCAAGGTTAGGCGTGAGAGGGAATCCAAAGTAGCCTATATACCAAGTTTGCGTGTAGTGACTATACTGACTATCGAACCCACGGTGTATTCTCTAGACCCTGATCCAACCAACCAACCAACCAGACTATTTCCATAAGAGTACACCAACATCTGGAACCTGAGAGAGTGGAACGGTGCCCCTCTCTCTTGTTGACAAAAATCTTCAATGCACAGGAAACCTAAAAACAGCAACACTCATTCTCAGTCTAAGAGTTATATATCCTTCTCTTCCACCTCAACCGAACCAAAACTAAGATCACATTTTCAACCCCGTATTCCTCAAAAAAAATTCTGTGTTTTTTCTGTTCACCTTCTTTATTTCCTATACCACTGCTCCTTCCTCATAGTTCATCCCTATTTTCCCTTAACCTTTCACCCCTTAATTAATGTAGTCTACCTATTCAATTGACCATTTCTTACCTTTTGCCTCGTTCTCTCACTTCCCCTCACCCCCCAACTCTCCCTCCAACCCCCCAACCCCCAACCCCCTCTCTTTACAGCTGCCTCTCACTATTCTAATTAAGACTAAAGAGTCGACACGAGTAGAGATTTAGTGTGAGAGAAAAGGGGGCAGTAGTGTGTAGTGTGTGTACAGTACAGTAGTGTGTAGTGTTAGTAGTGTCGTACAGTTTGATGATGGGTGTAGTCAAGTGTGAGAGAAGAGAGAAGAGTAGTATGCAGTAAGTGTAGCAATATCTAAGGAAGGGGGACAGCTATATATAGTATTATGGAGGGAGAGTGTAGCAGAAGTGATAGTTAGTTAGTTAGTTAGTTAGTTAGTTAGTCAATTAGATAGTTAGTTAGTTAGTTAGTTAGTTAGTTAGTTAGGGCTGGTGTTGTGTGAGGGAGGGGATAGTATACTTATAGTGAAGACAGGAAATACACAGAAGGTTAGAGAGAGATAGGGACAGTATCGGCTGGAAACTCACTAGTGCACGACAGTCGGACAGTAAGCACCCGAACGAAACTACCAGTAAGCACGATTAGTAAGCACCCGAACGAAACTACCAGTAAGCACCCGAACGAAACGATTAGTAAGCACAGGAACGAAACGAAGAAACGGACTGCAGAGTGACTTGTGACCATTAAAAGCTGTAGGTCAACAGCTACTAGTGAATCCGGTTGAATTAAACACAAAAAGGCAGTGAGTGATAGATAACACCAAACTAATAAATCATTCATATAATATACACCCCAGATAAATATGGAAAAGGAGATAAAAAGGTGATACAGCCAAACACAAACCAAAGGAAAAGTAAAGAGGAACAGAAAGGAAAGGAAAAGAAAGGAGGAACAGAAAGTAAAGGAAAAGTAAGGAGGAACAGAAATGAAAGGAAAGGAAAGGATGGCTGGAGAAGAAAAGGTCATTAACTGAGACATTACACAGTGTTAAAATAATAATGGGAACTGAAGAAATGCGGTGACCGTGAAAAATGCATAGTTATTATTATTATTATTATTATTATTATTATTATTGATGATGATGTGGGAGTGAAACGAAACGAACAATAAAACGCTTTGAAATGGACAATAATTATAATATCCTGTGAAAAAAAAAGGGAAATCACAGTGAACCTCAATTAATTAAAATAACCAATGGAGGGAACTAATTGAGAAAAATAATAAATAAAAAATATTACGAACTGAAATTATCATCACTCATCTTCCCGGGAATGTTCGCCAAAAGAAACCTTAGTGAGTATAAAAAAGATGTGATGTTTGTGAAGTAATATATTATCTTAAGAAGCTGTAATTTGTAATATTTTCTAAGTTATATATAATTTTTCTTAGTAATTTTTTTTAGGATGAGAATGAATTAAGTAATATATTATTTTATGAAGTTTGTAATTATTCTCTGTTATATATAATTTTTCTTAGTAAGTTTTTTTTTTTAGGATGAGAATGACTGAAGTAATATATTATTTCATGAAGTTTGTAATTATTCTCTGTTATATATAATTTTTCTTAGTAATTTTTTTTTTTATGAGAATGACTGAAGTAATATATTATTTTATGAAGTTTGTAATATTATTCTCTGTTGTATATAATTTTTCTTGGTCAGTTTTTTTAGGATGAGAATCAATGAAGTATATTAAATGAAGGTATAATTTGTAACATTCTCTCCATTACAGATCTCTTTCCGATGCATGACCAAAATCAGTGTTTATAACGGGGTAATACACTTTTGTTATATACATTAGAGCTAATTAATTAAGTCCTCCAAAGTATGCCACGAAACAGGACCAGATTAACCAAAAAAAAAAAAAAAAAAAAAAAAAAAAAAAATCACACACACACACACAATAATAATAATAATAATGGTTGGTAATTGGCTGGTATAACTTAATTGGATGAATCCTTTGGCCCATATTTACCAACAATGCACTATACCTATTCCTATTAATCGAGCCACAATAACATGCCAGACAGGTGGCGTCCAAGATCATGTATAAAATGCTATTAAGTCTACATAATTATACAGTACACTCGCAATGCACAATTTCCCTGTAGGGAGTATTGCCCATAGTAATGTGGGCAATACTTATAGGGTTTTGGCGCCCCTTCGGCCCCAGCCACTAGCTTTCAGTTCTTCAACTGTCCCTCTTTTCCTCTTTTGAGTTAGTTTCTAGGTACTGTATTCGGATTCGGGAGGGAGGGAGGAAGGGGGGGGGGGTGTTGTTGTTGTTGCTGCATGGGAGAGGGTTGCACCACACATTGAGGTATAAAAATCTTGAGGTATAAAGAAAACTTAAAAATTGTCTGCAGCAGCTGTATACAGAGTACGACACTTGCTGTAAGCTATGTATGTATATTTTGTAAGGCAGGTGTGACATCTGGACCAGAGTAAATGTTTGGTGTTTTTTTTTTATTTTGTGATGTCACTGAGGTAAATGGGAGAGAAGGTGGAGTTTTCCCTTCCCTCTATAAGACGACCACAAGGAAGAGGAGGGAATATTACCAACAATTGAACTGAAAAGGTGAAACTAATTAATGACCCTGTGATTGTGTATGAGAATTGGAGGCTTCTGATTCCTCCTGACTTCTACACCACGAAACAAACTCCTTCCATATAGGTGGTTGGTGTTTCGTGGCAGTAATTGAAGGACTCGTTTACCTCCAATATTCAGACCACATCACAGGGTCCCCTTAATTGGATAACCACGTTGATAAGACATAACAAGCTGCATGTACAGTCGGCAGCAAAAGTCTTGTCGCCTCACTTGCTTCACTGAGGCACGCAATGTTCATAGACTCGAAATTATTAGGAGTAGAAAACATCGTGTATTTTTTGAGTCCTTGAACACTGTGCGTCTAGATGAAGCAGGTGAGGCGACTGTACAGTTGGTAAGTATACAGTTGGTAAGTATACAGTAGGTAAGTATACAGGTGTACAGTAGGTAAGTATACAGGTGTACAGTTGGTAAGTATACAGGTATACAGTTGGTAAGTATACAGTAGGTAAGTATACAGGTGTACAGTAGGTAAGTATACAGGTATACAGTTGGTAAGTATACAGTAGGTAAGTATACAGGTGTACAGTAGGTAAGTATACAGGTATACAGTTGGTAAGTATACAGTAGGTAAGTATACAGGTGTACAGTTGGTAAGTATACAGGTATACAGTTGGTAAGTATACAGTAGGTAAGTATACAGGTGTACAGTTGGTAAGTATACAGGTATACAGTTGGTAAGTATACAGTAGGTAAGTATACAGGTGTACAGTAGGTAAGTATACAGGTATACAGTTGGTAAGTATACAGTAGGTAAGTATACAGGTGTACAGTTGGTAAGTATACAGGTATACAGTTGTTAAGTATACAGGTATACAGTTGGTAAGTATACAGTAGGTAAGTATACAGGTGTACAGTAGGTAAGTATACAGGTATACAGTTGGTAAGTATACAGTAGGTAAGTATACAGGTGTACAGTTGGTAAGTATACAGGTATACAGTTGGTAAGTATACAGTAGGTAAGTATACAGGTGTACAGTTGGTAAGTATACAGGTATATAGTTGGTAAGTATACAGGTATACAGTTGGTAAGTATACAGGTGTACAGTAGGTTAATTAGTATACATGTGTATATATATATACAGGTATACAGTAGGTTAGTATACAGATGTAGATATATGAAGGTATACAGTAGGTTAGTATAGGTGTAGGAGAAGATATAATCATAGAGGTATAGCCAGATATAGGTTTACATAAGTTCTTATAGGCCTCAATCGTTATTGCTGAGAATTAACAGATGTTAACCCATTTAATGAAGATCTACACTGTATTAAACCAGTCTATATAAACTAATAATTTTCCAATATATATTACACAACACTCGTATAATGAGTGAAAATGATAATAGGAAATTAAAGATTACTAATGATGTCCCCACATTCTGAGTGTGAAAGTCGGGAAGAGGTAAACATTAACTGATTATACAGTATTCGTAATGCTATATCATGGTTCAATAAAACACTGCCAAAATAGTTCAAATTATCTCTCAGTTAGCAGCGTAGGTAAAACTCATGACAATAATGAAATACTATATGTTTTAAATTATGATGTCCCGGTACTGTATTTTATCTTTTTATATTGACTATAAAGTAGAAGTAATTGGTTGGCTAAAGCAGGTATCACAAGGATCTATTTGCCTCCTTCCTGTGACCGCGTTAATTAGTGTGGATAACCGTGTGGATAAAAGAGAGAAGGGACAACAAACATGAAGGATAATAGAAGGATTGAAGTGAGAGGGAGGAAACAGCTGACACACAATAAGGGGAAGGCGTTTCACAGTAACAATAACACATCTAACCACTTCCTATCTCATCGACCATTCAAGTGAGAAGAGTAAATATCTAATGCTGATAGTATTGTCATTTGTTTTCCTATGATGTGGTTTACCTAGCCTCACTCTACACCTACAAGAGAGAGATTGGTTAATTGATTGATATTATTTATATAGGTGCCGTAACAGCGAGAAAAAGATGACGGAGTGGAGCGACAACACGCAAGAAGGAAATAGAAAGAAAAGAGGGACAGTTGAAGAACAGAAAGCTAGTGTCTGGAGCCGAAGGGGCGCCAAAACCCTAAGAGTATTATCCACATCACAATAAAGAGAGAGAATTTACCTTCGTTATATTGTCAGCTAGAAAAACGCGAGTCTCTTATTTTAGGGGATAATACACTAGGCTATGCCAGGAAACGGGACAACAGCTAGATTGACAGAATTAATGGTGTCCTGTCCTGTTGCTTGGAATATTAGGAAGGAATCAGTTGCTCCAGATTTACCAACACTATATACTACCTCTTGAAATTGATGCTCTCGGGGTAAAAACTATATATATTCTGTGATAAACCTCTAATCCTACAATACCTATAAGGTTATAATTTATGTAGGAATATCGGTGATAGATTGGCGATACTCTGGCTTTGTAGTTTGACATAGATTTTAGGTAATCGTACCTGTACCACTTGATCGTCAATACCATCAGCTGTGTTCTTGCATACAACTCCTATAGTTTGTTCAAAACTTGTGTTCCATTTTCCTCTATCTATCTGTCTCAATTTCTATCTATATCTTTATATCTATATCTATTTCTATCTATATACTTCTATCTATCTCTATCTGTCTCTATTTCTATCTATCTCTTATCTGTCTATCTATCTATCTATCTATCTATCTATTTCTATCTATCTAAGCATAAGAGGCCAGCGGAACACAAGTTTTGAACAGACTTTAGTTTGACGGGGTACATTCAAAGGGGTGGAGACTTGTAATAGGTAATACCTACACCTCATGAGCATCCACTCGTGATAAGGTAAAAAAGTTGTATAGAAGATAAGAAAGATTGCTGTAACCGCAGCCTACCAGAGAACCAACGTCTATCCAAACAATACACAACTGATGAAGAAAACTTATATACAATGGAACTATGTATGATAATCTAACTCCTCCCACAAGGTGAACAGGGATCGAATTTCTAGAGGGAGATTTTATTAGAACGTGATGAAATGCATCGATCGGTTTTCATCAAATTACAGTAATGGTAATATGGATAGATGCACGTTTCGCCTAAATCCCATTTTTACAAAGTACCATTTGGCAAAGAACACGTACACCAGCTAGTCTGTGTCTCTTTATTTGTAATATTATGGTAGTGAAAGACATAATATAGCTTAATTATTATAATGTTGAGCACAAACAAAAATCCATGAGAGATTATCACCTCATAGGCTACTAATTATCGGTAATTATTTATTTTACTGGCATCCAAGGTGATCAGGCTGAGGCATTGTACAGTCAGAGGCAAAAGTCCTGTCGCCTCACTTGCTTCACTGAGGCACGCGATGTTCATAGACTCGAGATGATTAAATGTAGAAAAAGTGCGTATTTCTCGAGTCCATCATGAATACTGAGTGTCTCGATGAAGCAAGTGAGGCGACAGGACTATTGCCGCCGACTGTACTCCAGGATACTCCACACATTTATCTCTCCTTGAAAAAAACCCGTATATAGGAGATGGGGAGGGATGGAGGTAGTGGGGGAGGGATGGAGGTAGTGGGGGAGGGATGGAGGTAGGGGAAGTAACCAGCAGCTGTTGTGGTCATATTGGAGCACACGTACTCCTCCAAACTCTACCATAAAACACGTCTTATATGGAGGGATTCGGTTACTTGGGATATTTTGGGGGAATCAGCACAGACCAAACCAAACCTGCCTCAGCCACAAGTGTCAGTCAAAGACGTACATACCATTTTTAATATTCACACATTTACTTTTGGGGAACACCTGACCACAATGCAAATGAACACTTGTTGTCGTTAACCACCCAGTATAAAGACCCTGTGATCGTGTTTGAAAATTGGAGGTTTCTGATTCCTCCAGACCATGCCACGAAACACGCTCCATCCATATTGGCGGTGTTTCGTGGCTATATCTCATTTATCTCCAATATTCTTACAACGACACAGGGTCCCTTAAAGAGCTTCATATTAATATTAACAATGTACAATTTCTCATCAATTCGGCGTTTACATAAGCAGGCATCAGAATTTTTGACGAAATGTCGATGCTATTTATATATTATTATTATTATAATTGCGTGATTCAGTGACGGTGGAGAGAAGGCGTTATTATTATTGTTATTATTACTATTATTATTATTTTTATTATTATTATTTTTATTATTATTATTACTATTATTATTACTATTATTATTATTATTATTATTATATTATTATTATTATTTGCGTGATTCAGTGACGATGAAGAGAAGGCGTTATTATTATTATTATTATTATTATTATTATTATTATTATTATTATTATTATTATTATTATTATTATTATTATTATTATTATTATTATTATTATTATTATTATTATATTTGTGTGTTTCAGTGAGGGTTCGTAGAGGGCGTTACTTGCTATTGTTGTTGGTGTTGGTGTGTGGTGGTTGTCTGGTGACCTTCTTCCTTCACTACACCACCAACACCACCTATGACGTCATTCTTACTGCTGTTGACATACACCAATGGAACTTTCAGGTTAGAGAGAGAGAGAGAGAAAGAAAGAGAGAGAAAGAGAGAGAGAGAGAGAGTTTAATTCCTTTATTTAACCCCAACTATACTAAGCTGTACAAAAACCAAAATAATGAACTAAACTAAACTTTACTAAATAAGACTAATCAGTTGAGTAAACTAAATTAACCTGTACAAAACTAACCTAACATGCAACAACCTAAATTAACCTGTACAAAACTAACCTAACATGCAACAACCTAAATTAACCTGTATAAAACTAACCTAACATGCAACAACCTAAATTAACCTAAACTAAACTAATCTGTATTAAGGTAAATTGACCTGTAGTATATTAAAAACAAACGTGCACTAAACTTAACTAACCTGTAATAATCTTAACTTACCTTAATTGACCAACCACATAGCGTATAATTATTAAGTTGAGGTAATCTGTGCTAAGGTAAATTAAGGGGAAATACAGTGTTAGCAAATCTGGAGCAACTGATTCCTCCAAACTATTCCAAGCAACAGGACGCCTTTATTTTTGTCCATCTGGTCCTGTTTCCTGGCATATTTTGGAGGAATCAAGGCACTCCAATGTACCAAAAGTATACTCTCCCCTTAAACTGTTGACCTGCCACAGCCTGGACAGTGGCGAGGTGAGGAGAGACCACCAGACAGACTACCCAATGATGACAACAACGGCAACACACCTCATAGACGAGCACTACAGTGAGTTGACTATATATACACAGACAGACACAGACACAGACACACACACACAGAGACACACACACACACAGACACACACACCTCACAGACGAGCACTACAGTGAGTTGACCATACACACACTACAGCGACTTTATTACACACGCACATGGGTACTAAGTGAGTCAAGTGTACACACACACACACACACAATAATTCATCAACTGTACAATCCTGAATTCATGTCCTATTTAGCTACACCTCCTCCCCCCCCCCCCCCCCATTGGCAAAGCAACACATGTGCAAAAAATTACGATTTCCTTCCTAATTGTAACTTTCCTCAACATGAGCAAAGTTTTTCACCGTGAAGCTCGAGCCAGCCTATTTTTAATTCATTTTGATAAAACTGGAACAATTAAACACAACATCCATTATGAAGTTGTAGCGTACATACACTTGAACTTGAACTACACAAAATCGTAAATAGCACAAGTTTATAATTATTACTGCTCAACTGGTTAGGAAGACAGGCAAACCGTTCTCTGTGTCTCCACAGTTAATTAGGACAGACTCACCTAGATTCACCTTTTCTCAGCTATTGCACCTCACCTACACTTTGCACGACAGTTTTTGCACAGGATAATAGTAAAGGAGACACACACACACACTCTCTATCAGTCACTATCCCTAACAATTGGTGACACACTCTCTATCAGTCACTATCCTTAACAAATGGTGACTCTCTACTAGTTGATATCACTAAGACAAGTGATACACCAACACTTGGTGAGCAGCAACAAAGTACATGTACACATAATTATATCATTGGAGGGAAAGAGGTAACTAGTTCATTCAAGTGTTATGGAAATAAAGTTACCTAATAAACAGTTTATAGCATGTCCGGTAGTTCTACATAAATCTTGCATGAATCTAATATCTGCTTTCTAACTCATTATTAATAACCGTGGTATGTGTTTTGTCTTCTCAAGTCTATTCCCTTATTGTGTGGTGTTAAATATGTGTGTCTACTCCAGCTCATTCATTGCCTTGTTGTGTGGTATTAAATCTGTGTATCTACCTAAGTTTATTCCCTTGTGTGGTGGTAAATCTGTGTGTCTACTCTAGCTCATTCATTGCCTTGTTGTGTGATGGTTGTGTATTCTGTCTAGGTACTTAGTGAAGGAGGATGGACTGTGCTCCGGCCACCCAGACCTGGACATTATAGCCTACGTACACTCGGCCCCTGAGAAGGTGGACAACAGGCAACTCATTAGAAACACTTGGGGCAACACAAGGTGAGTGATGGAACAAGGTGAGTGACCTATAAGCTACAGAGACTGGAAGGGCAGTGAGTGAGTCATAAAATGGTAAAGGTTCATCATAAATAGTTAGTCCTGTTAGAAATGTCCAAAGTGTTCTATATACTGTACAGCCATGGCTGATAGTGCTTGACCAGGCTCCAAGGAGTGTTGGAGAGCAACTGAACAGAGTTCGAAAATGTGAGTCTTCTAAACCTCTCTCAACGTTGAGAATGGTTTGGAAAATTCACTTGTTCGAACTTTGTTCAGTTGCTCTCCAACACTCCTTGAGTCCTTGTGGTCATGCACTATCAGCCATGGCTGTACATCTCTTTAAATTTTTACATACTGTACTCACAGAAATACATGTAAAAATTATCCATAAAATTTATACAGTATTATATTGTATAGCCAATAGTTATGTAGTACCAACTAATCTTATTGAAACTAAATCTTTAACACAGTATAGCCTACATAATCTGACACAAAAACCACTCCCAAGCACCAACTAACCTCACTTGAGACCAAAACTTTATTACTGTACAGTACTGTACAGTATATGTATATCCTACATAATATGATGTAAAAACTAATCCCATCATCAACTAACCTCTCTGTGAATAAAACTTCAATGCAGTACCGTATATCCTCCATAATCTGATGCAAAGACCAACAAACCTCTCTGTGACCAAATAATGCAGAACTGTATATCTTGCATTATCTGATACAAAAACAACTTCCCAGCACCAACTAACCCTCTGACCAAAACTTTATTACAGTACAAGTATATCCTACATAACCTGATGCAAAAACTAATCCCAACACTAACTAACTTCTCTGCAACCAAAACTTGAACACAGTACAGTATATCCTACATACAGTACTCTGACGCAAAGACCATTCCCACCAGGTATTACAACGAGATGAAGATGCGGGTGATCTTTGTGTTCGGGTCAGCCAAGACGGAGAAGGAGAGAGAGCTGGTGACGCAGGAGAGCCAACAGTACCATGATATTGTACAGTTAAAATTTGACGACACGTATAAAAACCTCTCGCTCAAGGTACTGTACAGTGTTGATAAATGTTGTGAGGGGACGGCAAAGGTCTGACAGGAAATGAGGAAAGGGAAGGGGAGAGAAAGGGAAAGGGAAATAAAATGGCAAGAGGAAAGAGAATGAGGGGAGGGACAAGGGAAGAGTAGGGTAGGAGAAAGAGGGGGAAGGGAAATAGAGTGGGAAGGGGAAAGAGCATGAGGGGAGGGACAAGTAGGGTTACAGAAGAAGAGGATTAAGATACTGTACTGTAGTAACTAAAAGGCTAAAAAAAAAATTACAGTAACACACTATTCTTGAGATGCTTCCAACCTGTGACGTGCCATCCATACATAAACAGTACCGTACCATGCAGAATCTTTCATTATATCTTGTACTACATTATAATTATTGCTTGTCTACTTAGCTAGAACATTGCATTAGTGGTTATCACACACTGATGATCAACATTTGCATACAAGTTTATGACATTCAAAGTACAGTAACATATTTATATCCCTTCCTTAAGAGAGGTGGAGCAAACCAAACAATTACATCTTTTACACTGACATTTATACACACAAATTCGTGAGTTTGTAACCTTACATAATATACTCATATCCATACAGTACAGTATACCATATCAAAGTATACATCATTCACTTCATCATTATCTTCCTGTTCACTCACTATACCTTTCATATTCATTATTTTTTTTTCCTTTTTCCTATACCATAACATAAAATGTGTAACCCTGTCTCACCACCTTCATCTGGCAGGGAGTGGGTGCCTTGCAGTGGGTGACCGAGCACTGTCCAGGGCCTACTTGGGTTCTCAAGAGTGATGATGACATGATCATTAACATCTTCGCCCTCTCTTCCTACCTTCAGTACATCACCACACCTATGATGTCCTCTGTATCCCATCAACACTCGGTTACACCCCTTCCCAACAACCGCATTATGTGTGCAGTGTGGTATGGGATGCCGGTATTAAGGGGTACCGGTTGTGCCAAGTGGTGTGTCACTGAAGAGGAGTGGCCCCATAAAACCTTCCCTACCTATTGCTCTGGCAGTGCATTTGTCTTTCCAAACAATGTCACCCGCCGTCTCTACCATGCCTATTTCCACGCCCCCTTCCTATGGGTGGACGATGCGTACATAACAGGTGTGTTGTCGCGTGAGGCTGGGATTGGTCATCACCCTATCCACTCCCTGTATGAACTCAACCACCAACTAATTGAGCAAAACCTAGTGAAGGGGAACCGTATTTTCTGCCACCATCCGGGTAGCGCCAATGTGCGGGCCAAGTGGTGGAGTTTTATTGCAAGCAAGGAGGGTCAGCCGTGGAATTTTACTAACTCACCCAAACTACCTTCTTAACACACACTACAATACTACTCCCCTGTGCTACCACAACTCATAAACTAATGACACACAACACTCCTGACATATCTCTAAACATGACTTATACAATAAAACATTCCTGATACACCTTACTGGGGTTGATGCACCACTTTACATTCCTATCACAGTATAACATTCCTGACACACCTTAATTTTCTTCTCACAACATCACACATTTCTGACATCCATAATACAGCTGACACACCAATGTTACACCTCAAAGTTGTTGATACACACCATTATATCACTATATATTCTTGGTACATATCACTGTATTGACACGCCACAGGTTTCTGCCAATCAACCTTGATCATAACAACCAATTAAAGGTTTATGTGTTATCTCTACATGAGTGCAGTACAGTGCATGCAAAACAAAATAACATTTAAGAAAAAGACTTAATTAATACTGTACATTGTTATTATATCTCCAAATCAGAAACATTCATCCAAGATAAAGCGACGGAGTGAGAATAAAGAAAAATACCGAGATGTTTATATTCCCTTGAATACTTGAAGAACATGAATATCCAAGTGTCACTGATCATTGTCCAGTGTTGAGGATATCATTCAAAGTCAGCCAAACGAAAATATTGTAGGGTACATGATGTCAACTGCTGTGCATATTTTTACATTAAGTAGGGTATTTTTACTAATACTGTATATACAGTACAGAGTACTGTACATATATCTCTCATCTACCCTCACAGCACACATTACCCACCACAACTCATACCAACCCACATTTTCCTATCACAGTCTATGTAAGCCCAGATTAAATCAACAATAGTTATAAAAAATCAAAGGAGAAACGTATAAGTCACTACTGTGCACACTAACCTGTCAAGATCCATACCAACCCAATACTGTATAACACACACCAACCCACTGCCCAACCCAGTACAACACACACACACACTGACCAACCCAGTACAACACACACACACACTGACCAACCTAGTACAACACACACACACTGACCAACCTAATACAACACACACACACACTAACCCACCCAATACAACACACACATACACACACACAAACTAATTCCATACATAAACTAACCCACCAAAACCCACTCTGACCCACTACTACCCAACTCAGCCATTACAGTTCACAATTCATATCCACAATCCAGGCACCAAACCCACTTATGATTACACACCAACTTTACAGTATTGAGTTTGTACATTTTTCAAAATTCTAAAAATAATAGAAATGAAGACGTAACATTCTTTTGAAGAAGTTTCACCTGTGTTTTTATCATACTGTATTTATTGTAACACTACATACAAATAAACTTTTATCAAATATATACAACATTTGTCTTGGTCCCTCACTGATGTTAGCAGGTATTTCCAAGTACTGTACACCCCCAAGACATCCCTCATATAAAACCCTGCCTTCAGAAAGAGTCCAAATAAAATATCCATGTTTGGGGTCTGAAGGAGTGGACAACAATAATTATAAACGGAAACGTATCACTTTTGCCCATATCTGTACGCTGAATTTTTATAACGCCTAGATGTGTCCGGAAGGTGAGTGTTGATACAGTATTACCAGTATATAATGACAATACCAGGGGAAAATACACCACCAACTCCCTCACCAATCAAAATTATGACATATAATTTGAGAATTCTCATAATATTGTTAAGGACTGTACTCCAGACAGAGTACTACATGCATTGTATAATATTATATACCCCACATTATAATAACAGTATAGTATAGTAGGCTACAGTTATTACTCAGGGACTACCCACAACATACAAAGAATAAATACAGAACTACAGAACTACCTTGCTAATAACATACTAATAAATTACACTAAATTACTCAATTAAACTAAATTACTTTCTAAATTACACTCAAATACTACCAACATAAATATTGTACAGTACAGGTATAAATACTTGGAAAATCTTATTATAATGAAAACTAAACTGCCCTAAATAACAATTAAAGGGATGCATGCACGTTAATTCATACACTACAGTACAATACCACCGTTAATTAATAAAAACAACAAAGTAAAAAATTATTCATACGCAGAAATTGTTGTAGAGATCATTTTGGTGGCTGGGGTTGATTGTGTTGTTGATGTATATTGATGGAAGTTGGTCGGTGCGTGTCTCGGAAATTCGATGATAGGTCAGTAATTACCAAGGTCAAAAGGGGTCATCTCTTCCATATCCTCCACCTCCCTCACCATCTGAAATAATATAAATAGATAAATATACAGGTATTGTATTGGTAAATTAATTATGGTTATGTATCTTTCACCTTCTTCACCAACTGAAATAATAGAAATAAATAAATATACAGTACATGTATAGGTAAATATATTATGGTTGAATATTGTTCGATAATCAAATTAAACTATGGTATTTATTATATAATTCGTACGGTAACAGTTATATTATTAAATTCAAAAGTAAAAAAAAATTAATATCACGATATAATTCTTTACAACTTTACATATACTGTACACATATATACACAGTAAACAACATACTACACTGTACTACTGGAATTAAAAAAATTATTTCAGAATATTGTACACACTTGAGAGGATAAAATAATATCTTTATAGACAAGAGTGGAAAAGTTTCACATAGAAGTGTGGACGCTAGTTAGTTAATTAACGTTAGTTAGTTAACGTTAGTTAGTTATGGGTGGCAACCTGGTTTTAACTCGAAAGTGAACGGAAATTAAATAATTACGGAATATCTCCTTTCAATTAAGGCTAAAGTTAAGTGAAGGGAATTAAGTTAGGTCATAGATGTAAGTTCCTTAAAATACCACGAATAAGAAGAATACAAAGCACACACACACACACCTACATTGTGTGTGTGTGGTGGTGGGTTAAAAGGGGATGTGAAGTGATGTGTGTGTGTGTCCCATTTCACTGTCTTTACGTGTGTGTGTGTGTGTGCCCCATTTAATAGGTTACTCTGTCCTTACGTGTGTGTGTGTGTGTCCCATATCATTGGTTACTCTGTCCTTACGTGTGTGTGTGTGTGTGTCCCATTTCCCTGGTTATTCTGTCTTTACGTGTGTGTGTGTGTGTCCCATTTCACTGTCCTTACCTTTCTCTGTAGCCTATTTCTGCTTCCCTTTTCTACCTTTGGCATTTACTAAAGCCTCCCCCACACCTTAAAGAAATAAAACATGGAAATGGGGTAGTGATGATGATATACAGACTATATAATACAGTACATATTAATAATTTTACTTACACACGCACACCACGTGATCGGTGGACTGTGAAGTTTGAACACTGGAACATAACCTGGAATTAATAGGGTATCCTGTCAACACTGGAACATAACCTGGAATTAATAGAGTATCGAATCTATGGATTAATTTATTCTATTATATTTCAATACTAATTAAACTCGTGGATATAAACGAAAAATCTCTGTGATAAATTATGCCTGTACATATTTAATAGTTCTTTAATAACATGGGGATGTTACCAATAAAGGCGGTCATTTATTATGTTCTTTATTTACATATTATAGACCTGGGACACACGGCAGCTTTGTGGACGACTTTGACTATTCATTACTGACACCTGCTACATACAGTCTTCGCCCAAACTGTATAGTAATATATATATATCTTGTCTACTATTGGCCAACACACAGCGGTCGTTTTTAAAAGTTTGTCTCTGGTCTTATTAGTCCCAGTCATGGCCCCAGACCCAAATACAACTGGTGAATGTTGCAAAGATGATAATTTCACAAGAGTATACCCTGTAAACACATTAGATAACTCAGAAAACTTGCTGAGAAGCACACCAAAGAAAACGTAAACAATATACTGAATCTGAATAACTACTACAGTATTATGAGGCTCATACACTCACAGGCCAGCCTGTCCGGCGGCCTGTATAAGCTAGTCTGTTCAGGCACAACTGACTCAACTGAGCGTGTGTGAGAAGAAAATCGGCATGGACAGGCGCCTGTGCATTTGGCCTCAACCGTCGCCGTGGAATATGTCGGCGACAGAAATACTATGTCAGGCTCCGGTCAGGTTCAGGCCGTTTGAGTGTGTGTGGGTACCTCAGGTGACTCAGGCTGGGTTTTTTCTTATGTTTTGAACGATTTTGACACTCCCTTCATAAAATGCACTTACACACTTACAGGCCACCGGACAGACTGACCTGTACGGGAATGGTGGGCCCCTTCAGTGTATGGGCCCCTTGATATTAAATAAACCCATGCATGTAATGTCTTTAACTTTTAATCTCTATCCTATTCAACCATTGCTGTGATGGTGCTGCAACGTCTTCAGATGATAATGTTCTTCCTCTGACACATTCACCTTTCAAACTGAAGAACTTATATATACAAGGTGCATAGGTCCTATATGTGAAATCAGAATATTTATATGTTCGTTTATTTATGGACCCTGCATGCATGTATGTGATCGTGTATTAAACTTGGAGGCTTCCGATTCCTCCTGAGTATACCATGAAACAAACTCCTTCAATATACCGTAGGTGTGTGTGTTTCGCGACAGTAATTGAAGAACTCATTTACCTCCTATTTTCTAACCACATCACAGAATCCCTTATTATAATATGCACTGTTATATAAACCTTCATAAGTGTATAGAACAGAAAATCCTCCTTTGTATACTTAGCAATCTTTATTTAAATAAGTTTTACATTATTTACAAGATATGGCCTACGGGAATGACTTACTTTTCAACTTAAACACGACGGATATTGTAGTATAAAATTCTTACATCTGAAGTGAGCTTGAGATACGCGTTCCTGAAATGCAATCCAGGCGAATCCGAGTTTGGCGTTCGTGTAGGGCTGGATTCTCACGCCGATTTTAAAATGGTACTCAAAGATTATTTTTTTCCCATGGGCATAAATTTCTAGCTGCCACTTACAAACACAAACAAACAAACAAACAAACAAACAAACAAAGAGGAGATAATTATACATATATATATATATATTTAGTGACAATTTCTGCATCATCTTAGATATAATATTCATGCATACGTCTCGTACCTAAAATTTTAATTATTGTTATTTCAAATTTTAAACATATGGATAATAATTATTTGTGTTTGATAGCGTAGTCAAATGATATATTTTTTCCCATGTATATAATTAATTAAAATATTATATCCCATGCCAGAATTCCAGTAAGTGGTCGAAGGGATGAATAAAAAAAATAAAAAAAAAAAATAATAAAACAATAATAAAATGATCCAGCAATGAATTAAGCCATACACGATACGCCCTTACATATTATTACATACAGCCTTATAAGTCTAAATATAAATGGTATTATTTATTAC
>JAWZYT010005935.1:2500-10000 GCA_034508575.1 Petrolisthes manimaculis | reverse complement strand
CTTAATTTTTTTACTTGGTCTATTATACGTACAGCATACAACGTGGCTAAGAAAAGCAAAACTGTATGTGTGTTAATTAAAGGAGAGGAGTTTATCACGTATTGCCTATAATTATAATAGTACTGTATAATTATATTGGCATCACTTATGTATGTACGTATATATGTATGTATGTATTGACGTCCAACACATTTCTTCTTATTATGCATTTATCACTCTTCTCTTTTCTTCACTCTTTATCACTCTTCTCTTCTCTTCACTCTTTATCACCAGTTGCCTCTTTCTTCTCTTCTATTCATATTTTCTTCAGTTGTCGTTTATTATTATTCACTTCACTTCACTCCTTTCTTCCCTTTCCCTTTTTGCAGTTTTTGCAGTTAAAAAAAAAAAAAAAAAAAAAAAAAAAAAAAAAAAATTGATATGCGATGACTGCACTAAAGTAACACACACACACACATTACTTTTATTTAAGGCCTACAATAATTAATTCCCTGTAGCCTCCAATAATAAGCAGCAGTCGTATGTAGGTATAGATAGATAGATAGATAGAATAGATAGAATAGATTTTCAGTGTTCTAAGTGTTTATTCTCCAAACCAGCAGCCCATCAATCTATCAATATATTTATATAATAATAATAATAATAGTTTTAGGTTCGGTGTCCCTTCTCTGTATTTTTCTAAGAGTTTTTTTTTTCACAAGCCCCATCCATTTCTCCCCAAAACATTATTCTCTCAACAATATTTTTCTGTCACACACGCGGTACAAAACACTCACTTGTCTATCAGTTATAAGTTTATCAGTTACTCACTCACTCTTTCTTTGTTTATCTTTACTTGGGAGAGGAAATGGTGGTATTGGCTCTTTTCGTAATAAAGTATAATATATAACATAGAAGTCTGTTAGGGCACCACTGGTAGAGGAAGAATGTATATACTGTATATATATATATTATACTGCGCATCACGGAGTATCTTTGTTTTGGGCTCGTGGTAATATTCCCGCCAAAAAATGCACAATAAAATATACACATCACAAAAAAAAAAAAAAAAAAAAAGGCTTCCACAGAACAATAATAAAAACAAGATAAATAATAATAATAATAATAATAATAATAATAACAATAATAATAATAATGAGTGTCTTTAGTTTGCTTGTGTTGCGGAGTATTTTCATTTCATGCACCATTATTTTTTTTTCTCGTCACCATATTATTTTTAATCACCATATCGACACTATATCGGGGTTATGTTGTTGTTTGTTTGTTTGTTGTTTGTTGCACCATCTTGGGTCTGTCTGTCTGTCTGTATGTATGTTGCTTGTTGCTTGCTTGCTTGCTTGGTCGCCTCTCTTGCATCTGAAATGAAAATAAAGGAATAAATATAAATGACTTCATATTACCATTGATGAGAGTGTGTGTGTGTGTGTGTGTGTGTGTGTGTGTGTGTGTGTGTGTGTGTGAAAATTGAGGAAGAACATTTGTGTAGATACATAATAATAATAACAATAACATTAACAATAATAATAATAATATCAATAAAATGGAACAGGCCAGTGGAAATATACGAACACACACATACACACACAGATCAATTTCCACGCTTCCTCCCCCACCTCTCTCTCTCTCTCTCTCTCTCTCTCCTCTCTCTCTCTCCTTCCTCTCTCTCTCTCTCTCTCTCAACACCTGCACACACATATAATCACAGGGTATCGATCCCAAACGTCCAATACAGCTGTTTGCTTTGATTGGCCAGGGTGTGTGTGTGTGTGTGTGTGTGGTGTGTGTGTGTGTGTGTGTGTTGTGTGTGTGTGTGTGTGTGTGTGTGTGTGTGTGTGTGTGTGTGTGTGTGTGTATAATGGGATAAGTAGACATCACCTTCTGTCATGTCTGTATGTATGTACAGTATGTATGTTTGTATGTATGTATGTCTCATTAACAAACACACACACACACACCTACACACACACACACACACACTAAAGCAGGTGTGCATTAAATTACACACACTTGTATAAAGATATAGTTGATAGATAGATCAATAGATAAACCTTGAGTGTGTGTGTGTGTGAGAGAGAGAAAGAAAGAGAGAGAGAGAGAGAGAGAGAGAGAGAGAGAGAGAGAGAGAGAGAGAGAGAGAGCAGGAGAGAGAGAAGTGAGAGAGAGAAAGGGAGAGAGAAAATGGAATGGGAAAAGAGAAGGGTTGAGTGGGGTGGGGTGGGGTGGGGTGGGGGAGTAGGGGGTGCAGACTGGGCAGTAGAGTAAGGTGGGGGGGGGGAGCAGGGGCAGGGGTCAGAGCATCTCAATTCTTAGGGGTGTGTGGGGGGGGTGGGGTGGAAGAAGCTGGTGAAAGTGGGGGTTGGGGGGGAGGGGAGTATAAGGTAAGAGGGGACTGGAGTTGGGTGGTGGTGGTGGGGGGGGAGAGGGGAGGGAGAAATAAAAGGGGGAGGTGAAGGGGAGGAAGGGGGGAGAGAGAGGGGGTAGGAAGGGGGGGAGAGAGGGGAGAAAGGGGAGGAAGGATTGTGTAGGATCGTGAGAGAATCATACTGGTGTGACGTAGGTAGGTAGGTAGGTAGGGTAGGTTGGTAGATTGTAAGTAGATGGGTGGGTAAGTAGGAAGAAGGTTGGTAAGCTGTAGGTAGATGGGTAGATAAGTAAGTAATAGAAGGCAGGTAGGCTGTAAGTAGAGGAGTGGGTAAGTAGGTAAAAGAAGGTAGGTAGGCTGTAAGTACTGTAGGTAGATAGGTCGAGTTAAGTAGTATGTTTGGGTTTTGTTATGCTCACTTGTTTATTATACGTGTGTGTGTGTGTGTGTGTGTGTGTGTGTGTGTGTGTTTCTCTCTTCTAGTGTGTGTGTGTGTGTGTGTGTGTGTGTGTATGTGTGTGTGTGTGTGTGTGTGTGTAGGAAAGTATGTATGTATGTATGTATGTAGGTTACTCTACGTGGGGGCATGAAAGTTTGTTAATCGGTTGGTGGGTGGGTGGGGTGGGGTAGGTAGGTAGGTAGGTAGGTGGGTAGGGTAGATATAATACGTGGGAAGATGTGTAGATAGGCTTACCACTACCAAATGTCTCCTTAATACTTATATAAAGTTCCAGAATACTTAGTACAACAGAGAAACGTGATAAGATACACATATATTATTTGTACATACATACACATACACACATACACACCACCAGTTACTCTTCCATTCACTTGATACAAAACCACACAGCTTGGTCAGTTGTTCCCTATTTTGGTGAGGTATATATGAGTGAACCCAGGCTGGGGAGAATATCGACTGATTTGCATGTAAACAAAGGATAATTACCACCATAATCACGACGCCAAACAAAGGACAATTACTATACAATATTATGACACGAGCGGTGAATTATAACCATGGACTCAGCCCCCATCAGAGTAAACGGAAGCCTGACTATATAATATTCATCTCCACAGCCATCGTAACCCTTCATATACGTACAGTTGTCCACACATGAAGCCGTTGGTATGGCTCCTTACTTGTGATGTGGCTACGAAAGAAAGGAAAGTGAAAAAAATATGTAGTTTGTTGACAGGGCAGACAGTAAAATATTATAATAAATTACTGTCTGCTTGTCAACAAACTATAACTTTTGCTCACATTCCTTCCTCTTGTAAGTAGGCTACTGTATCTCACAAATAGCGATACATACCAGACATCATATGTGAGGGCAACTGTTCTATACTTTTTAAAACAACTAGACATGTGAACACTAATGCGTTAATTTCCAAGTCGTCGATGCTTCACCTGGATGTCAAAACAGATGGGAACCAATCCATACATTTCAGAGTCGGGGTTGTGTTTAGATTTATCCTATAATATCACATCTGGGTTTCAGAATTACATATGTATGAGGAGAATAAATAATTACTATCTGCAGCTGTACCGTGTGGAAATCAATATAGGGTATAATTATGTAATACTGTACACATAACGAACACACAACCAGTACAAACATATATATATTAATGTATATAATTATATGTAATTGATGGTGGAATATTCTATAGATTCTACTTTCCTTCATGTTGTTGTTGTTGTTTTTGTTGTTGTTGTTGAAGAAGGGGATGGAGTCAGAGATTTGGATGAAGGGGTGGGGGTGGGTTCACAGAGAAGGTGGGAGGGGGTGTGGGGGATCAGAGAGAAGGTGGGAGGAGGTGTGGTGGGGTTGGGGGGAGGTGGTGGGGTTGGGGGGAGAGTCGCCTCACTCTTTTGTTTTGGTGTCAGACTTTCACTGTTGGGGAGGTGGCGCTTTCTCCCCCTCTACTCTGCCCCTCCACCCCCTCCCCCTCCCTCCCCTCCCGCCCTAGTCAGCCAGCCAGCCATTCCCTGCCCTGCCCTGACCTGACCTGACCTACTCCATACCATCCCCTGCCCCGGTGACCCTTCCTTTGACCTCTACCCTGCCCTGCCCTGTTCCCAGATGTGTTTTTCCTGCCCTGCCCTACCTTACCATACCCTGCCCTGCTATGTTCCCCTTCCAGATGCCCTTTCCTACCCTACCCTGCCCTTCCCTGCCTTCCCTTCATACCTTAATCAGTGAAATTTGGTACGATACTAATCTTTGGTCCTCACTTTGTCCTATACCTTTCTCATACCTTTGTCAAACCTTTGTCTCCTGTTCCTACCATTAGCTACCTATTCTCCTTCTCTCTTCCCTTCCCTTCTTCCTGTCCCTACCTCTCTTATTACCCTCTTATCTATTTTCCTCTCCCATTCCCTTCTCGTATCTCGTTACTTATTTCCTCACCTCTTCCCTTCTCTTCTCCCTGTCCCTCTTCCTTCAAGTATCTCGTTACCTATTTTCCTCATCTCTTCCCTATTCTTCTCCCTGTCCTTGTTCTCTGACTAGCCTTTGATATATTTTCCTTCTTCTTACCTTCTCCCTGTCCTCTCTACTCATTCAACTATCCTTTTACCTATTCTCCTTCACCTTCCCCCTTCTCCCTACCTACCCCATGCCTTCCTCCTCTTCTCTAACCCCTGACCACACCCTTTCTTCTATTCTCTCTCTCTCTCACTTCATTCCTCTCCTCCACAAGTTAAAATATAAAGAGTTACAGCGAGTAATTTAAATAAAAAAGATGCAAATGAATGTGATGAAATTTAACAAAGAAAAAGAGAACATTACAACGTGTGTGTGTGTGTGTGTGTGTGTGTATGTTGTGTGTGTGTGTGTGACGGGGGTAACACAAGCTCACCTGGGGTCCCGTGTCTCTCTCTCTCTCTCTCTCTCTCTCTCTCTCTCTCTCTCTCTCTCTCTCTCTCTCCTCTGTGTGTGTGTTGTGTTGGTTTCTCCACTCTATCACCCTCTCTCCTTTCCCTCCCTCCCTCCCAGTTCTCTCTCTCATCTCTCTCTCTCTCTCTCTCTCCTTCTCTCTCTCTCTCTTTATGTTTCTCTTCTTCCCTGTTTTCCCTCTCTTCTCTCAATGCTCGCTCCTCCTTTCCTTTCTCGCCCTCTCTACCAGTCTCCCCTTCCTCTCTATATCTCTCTCTCTACTTTCACTTTCTGCCTTCTTTTCTCCCTCCTTCCTTCCCTCCTCACTTACCCCCTCCCTCCAGCCTTCCCTCCCTCCTTCTCTCCTTCCCTTCCTCGTACCCACTTTCTCTCCTTTCTCTGTCCTCTCCCCTACCACCCTCTCACTGGGGTAGGGGGAGGGAGGGGCAGGGTGAGACAAAGAAGGGTGATAGAGGGAGGTATGGTGAAACAAGGGTGGAGGTTATAGGGTGCAGACTGGCAGGGGAGGTATAGGGAGGTAGGTATGGAGGTAGGTACGGGGGGTAAGAGGTAAGGGTGGGGAAGGCAGGGAGCAGAGTGTGTGGCAGGGTGTAGGTGGAAGGGAGGGAGGGGTATGACAGGGTGAGACAGTAAGAAAGGAAGGGGGATGTGACAGGGTGAGACAGTAAGGGTGTGAGGGGATGGCAGGGGTGTGACAGGGTGAGACAGTAAGGGTGTGAGGGGATGGCAGGGTGTGACAGGGTGTGACAGTAAGGGTGTGAGACAGGGGATGGGAAGGGACACACCAATGCTTCACCTTTAATCTCAGAAATTATAGAGTTTGACCACGACCTATCTCTCTCTCTCTCTCTCTCTCTCTCTCCTCTCTCTCTCTCTCTCTCTCTCTCTCTTATTCATTATATATCAGGCAGCCTAACAATACGTCCAACCATTTCTCTCTCTCTCTCTCTCTCTCTCTCTCTCTCTCTCTCTCTCTCTCTCTCTCTCCAAACGTAAATTGAAGACTGCACCAATCAATTTTATTCAGCAAAGATAAACAATGTATAGTTGCAGTTTTTAATGATAACGACAAAAACAATAGCAATACTGTGTGTGTGTGTGTGTGTGTGTGTGTGCGCGTGTGTGTGTGTGTGTGTTATCATTTTCCTAAGATAAGATTTCATGGCTAATAATTTTTTCATGACAAAATAATAATAAAACCCAAAAATAATAATCCTGTTTTTTTGGAGGAAATCACTAAAATGACATCTGAAAAAACTCGAATTAAAACTATCTAAATGAAATAATAAAATAATGGGTCTCAGTTTGTATTATATAGATGTGAATTAACTTACACGATCCTCATACAATTAATATCCAGTGACATAAAATACCCAGTGAGTGAGTGAGTGAGTGAGTGAGTGAGTGAGTGAATGAGGGAGGGTGGGTGGGAGAGAGGAAGGGAGTGAATGCATGAATGAATGAGTGAATAAGTGAATGAGTGAGGAAGTGAGTGAATGAATGAGTGAATGAGTAATTGAGTGAGTGAGGTACAGGTCAGAGTATAACCTAACCTAACCTAACCTAACCTAACCTAACCTAACATGGCAAAGGCAACAACACACAGACAATCAATTCAAGTCATTAGAGGAGTGTAGGCACGCTCTGCAGATCAACTAATTATCTGTCATGTAATGGTGTGTGTGTGTGTGTGTGGTGTTGTGTGTGTGTGTGAGGGCAGAGTAGAGTAGGGATAGGACAGGGTATGACATGATATGGCAGGGTAGAGTAGGGCAAGGAAGGGAAGGGCTATGCAGGGAAGGGAAGGGAAAGGAAGGGCAGGGTAGGTTTAAGGTAGGTAGGTGACTACAGGGTATGACATGATGGGGTGTGGCAGGGCAGAACAACGAAGGGGCATGACAGGGAAGGGTTGGACAGGTATGACAGGGTAGGTTTAAGGTAGGTAGGTGATTACAGGGTATGACATGATAGGGTGTGGCAGGGCAGAACAAGGAAGGGCATGACAGGGTAGCGTTGGACAGGGTATGACAGGGTAGGTTTAAGGTAGGTAGGTGATTACAGGGTATGACATGATAGGGTGTGGCAGGGCAGAACAAGGAAGGGCATGACAGGGAAGGGTTGATCAGGGTATGACAGGGTAGGTTTAAGGTAGGTAGGTAATTACAGGGTGTGACATGATGGGGTGTGGCAGGGCAGAACAAGGAAGGGCATGACAGGGTAGGGTTGGACAGGGTA
>JAWZYT010005934.1:60000-61712 GCA_034508575.1 Petrolisthes manimaculis | reverse complement strand
ATCTTCCTTCATCTCTTTCCCTCTAACCTAATGTTCCCTACCTCTCTCTCTCTCTCTCTCTCTCTCTCTCTCTCTCTCTCTCTCTCTCTCTCTCTCTCCTTCCTTTTCTCTCCATTTCTCTGCCAATCCTCTCCTTGCCCTTTACTCCTTCCTCCTATTGCTCTCTCCATTTCCCATCTTTTAACCTCTATTATTCCACTTTCCTCCCATCCCCCGTGTCTTCTCCTTCCCTCTTCATCTCTCTCTCTCTCTCTCTCTCTCTCTCTCTCTCTCTCTTCTGCAGCCCCGTGAAGAGTGCTCCTCCCTCCTTAGGCGTGTTGGCTGAGGTGACACTCCCGCCCTCCCGCCACAAGCACTCACCCGCACTCCTCTGGCGGGAGAAAATGTGGAAAGCCAGTGATCCCACGTAGGGTAAACACAGGGCAGGAAATGGATTTTTTTTCATTTTCTTTTTCCTTTTATTTTACACTATATGTTAAAGGGGGCTTATTTCAATTTTTTTTTTTTAGTAAATCTGGAGCATGTGATTCCTCCAAAATATTCCAGGCAAGAGCTAGAATATAATTATTTTTCTTATATCTGGGTCTGTTTCCTGGCATACTTTGGAGGAATTAAGGCGATCCAATCTTTCAAGGTATACTATCTTCCAATCCCCGTAAGAGATGGTTGATGCTCGTGTGTATACTAATTGTGATGTCTGTTGATAATTGTTTACTTCATGTGAGAGAGAGAGAGAAAGAGAGAGAGAGAGAGAGAGAGAGAGAGAGAGAGAGAGAGAGAGAGAGAGAGAGAGAGAGAGAGAGAGGAGAGAGAGAGAGAGAGAGAGAGAGAGAGAGAGAGAGAGAGATTATTTTTATTTGGAAGTTTTGTGAGTGTATCGTCTAGAAACATAAAATATAAGGAATACAATAATGCACACTTATGTAGACATACAGACACTGAAAAGAGCATACCACACACACACACACACACATCTACAGACACACATACACACACACAGAAACACACACATATCTACAGACACACACACACACACACACATACACAGACACACAAAGACGTAGACACACACCACACATACACACTCAACCATATCAAAAACTGAAGCAGATCATAGACATAGACCAACTACCTTTGCATTATGATCTTATATATCAATTAGTCTTCCACAGAATAAATAAAGAAAATAATATATACAGTCCTATACTAACCCTGGAGAGTAAGGAAAAATGAAAATGAAACTAGACGTGGGTTTCCGTAGATTTATCCTGAAGTAAAAATGCTCGGTAAAGAGATATGAAAATCGAAAAAAACAAAAACAAACAAACATACATTAATAATTCAACGTATGATGTACAGTCGGCAGCATAAGTTTGCTTTCATTTCCACCTACGTATGTATGAGTTATAATGATGATGTAACACAATTTAAATACAGAGATGACAGAATAAACTTGACATATGATAGATTACACATGTTGTTAGGATTATCAAGTATATGAGATGGACGCGAATTTATGCTGCCGGCTGTACATGACATACATAAAACATACAAACATTAGATGCTTACCTTATCTTATTTACCTACCTAACTAAAACATACAAACATTAGATGCTTACCTTATCTTATTTACCTACCTAACTATTTAATTGAGTAACTACTGTATATCTAAGCATTTGATAAAACTAAGAATATTAAAAGATAAATAAGCA
>JAWZYT010005934.1:30000-55000 GCA_034508575.1 Petrolisthes manimaculis | reverse complement strand
CTAATAAATCGAGTATCCCATCCCTGAATCAGCCTTTGAAGAAAATTTGTAGGCAAATTAAATGCTACTAATTCTTCAGACTGTAACGCAACACAGGTACTACACGTACCCTATTCGCACAATGAGGTTGAGTGTCCATCATTTCCATGAAAACATACGTAATTTAAGTTTATTTTGCATATTGTACATTACACTTGATTTGGTGTGTCTATGTGTAAATGCTTTTTATATTTCACAGTATTTTTTTTATGAGATATATGCGAAATATTTTGATCAGATACACAATGACCTAAAAAGTTATTTTCAGGCAAAATTTGCTTTCATTTACACTTGTTCATCCATCCAGATACACACACACGCGAACACACACGAATCGATTTAAATCCCTTAGACTCAGCAGAATAACAACACTTGCTAAAAAAACGATGTAACCGGGGTGTATTTTCTGGACGGTGAAGGGAGGATTGGAGAGTGGGTCGTGTTCCTCCCCAACTCTACCACAGTACAGGACGGAGAGTAGGTGTGGTGGAGCTGAAGAGTTAGTTAGATTTTTAATAGTGACTTCAGATAAAAGTAAAAAATCAGTTACGACTGGAAAATGCTGAATTTGTTATGTTACATAAATTCGTTCTGACTATTATTAGCTTCGTTCTGGATGAGAATCTTTATGTTCCTAATAATGTTAGCCATCACCTCACAGACAGGGAAGTCAATTTGAGCATCACTTGCCATTTGCTTTGGACTTACTACTCAATGATTCTCTTATTTGAAGGAGGAGCAATAAACATCCAATTGGTTGAAGGAGTTTTAAACTAATTCCCATAAAAACCTGCTGGGATCTTAACATATTTACCCCAGACGATTATAAAATGTCACAAGATCTCTCCCTTTCTCTGCACCCTGAGATACTTGGGTATAACGGAAGAGCTGTAAAAGCAAAGGTTGGGGCTGGGGGAGGGTGTGCTGCTTGAGGTTAAACACTGGGGGCAAAGAAAACGAACGAACGAGGCTGCAGGGCTGGCGAAGGGAAGGGAAGAGAAGGGAAAGAAAATGTGTGGCGAGTGGACCCTTGACTTCAACTTGCCTCGGTGGCGTAAAGTAAAAGTAATTCCATCGGGTTAGGGAGTTAGTCAGCAGTAATGGACCCAATGAATGCACTGTTCGCCTTAAAGTAAAGTCATGCACACGGTCTCAGTAACTACACCTTCAACACCTCCCAATGAAAACGTGTCCAGTAATGATGTATGTGAAACTGTTGATGTGGTTGTTGATCTCTGTAATTTCTTTAGGGGATGTAAATTAGAAAAGGGAAACAATGATGTGAAACTGTAGATGTTGTTGCTCTCTCTCTAATTTGCTTTGATAGTGAGTGTTCAATAGAAAAGAAAAAAGAACGTCTTACATCAGCCAGAAAGAACTTGTAGTCACACAGAAGATGGAAAAGAGGGGCAGCAAGCACAGAGGAAAAAAAAAGAAGGAAAGGAGGGATAGCTGCAGAGGAAAGGGAATGACACGGGTCAAACGGGGCATTGAAACTCCATAAAGGGCATTGTAATACCCTCCTATTTTATTTGGGTGGTGGTACAATTCTCCCAAATGACTCGGTTTCATTCATCTGATGCAGGACCTTTCCTCGTGACGAAGCGTGATAATTTGGTTGGGGATAATTTGATTATGGTTTGGCTAAATTTGAAGGTCCAATAGTCCCCCCCTAACCTGAGACGCGGCCCACTTTAGCTAAATTATTTCAGGCTCCAAGGAGGTTATCATTGGGAAGGAAGGAGTAGGTGAGGGGGCGTGAGGTCTTACAAAAATTTAATACAGTAGCCGAAATATGAACTTTGGTATTATTTTTAAATTTGATAGTATATACTGTACTTTAAAGGTAAGTATATAATCATATAATGGGTACATCTATACGGAAGGGGCAGCGTGTGATATTTGTGAAAGTCCAAACGAGGTGATAAAGCATAGTATGATAACAGGAAACATGATTTCTAGTTTTGCTGTAATCAGAGTAAGACAAACAGAGAGTGAGAAATACATACATCCAAATACGAACTGGGGGAATATGAACCAGGATCAAATATAACATTAATTTTTACCTCAGAGTGAGACAAAAAAAAAATAAAATAAAAATAAAAATAAAAAATAATACGAAAAACGAATGCAGGATTTCTCTGATGATTAAATAATAACATGAAACTATATAAAAATTTGCCGAACATAACATGGGGAGAGAAGGAGGAGCCAGGCAGTTACCGACCCTTCTCTTCTACTCTCTCCTTTTCTCGTTTTCTTCTCCTCTCCCTTTCCTCTTCCTCCTCCTCCTCCTCGTCGTCGTTGTCGTAATTTTCTCTTCTATTCTCTCCTCTTCTCGTTTTCTTCTCACCCTTTTCTCTTCCTCCTCCTCCTCCTCCTCGTTGTCGTAATTTTCTCTTTTATTCTCTCCTCTTCTCGTTTTTTTTCTCCTCTCCCTTTCCTCTTCCTCCTCCTCCTCCTCCTCCTCCTCCTCCTCCTCGTCGTAATGTTCTCTTCTATTCTCTCCTCTTCTCGTTTTCTTCTCCTCTCAATTTCCTCTTCCTCCTCTTTCTCGTCATTTTCTCTTCCTTACTTCTTCTTCGGATTTCCCAACATCTACATATCCTCAACTGGGTACAATTTCATTTTTCCTCCTCTTCATTTGCTGTCACGTTAATTTCCTCCTCGTTACACCCTCCACCACCACCACCAACAACAACAATACTACCACCAACACTACCACCAACATCCCCACTACCACTATGCACCACTACCACTACCACCACCACCAATACCTGCCTAGCTCCACCTTCCAATTCGGGTTTCTCAAAATCTGTGAGTCTGCTGTAAAACACGTCTGCAATGATAATAAGCCTGAGGGACGAGGGAGGGCGTGAGAGGCAACAGGAGCAGCAGCAACACACAAAATACATACATACCCCCACACGCAGCGCCAGCCAGCCAGCCAGCCAGCCAACGTGGGAAAGGGTGGCAGGTGCTTGGCCGGCCTCAACAACGCGACCCGGGTTTAATTTCCGTGTTTTAAGGAGATTCTGTTATGTTGTAGGCAATCTGGAGGAGCTAGGAGGAGGATGCTTCCGAATCCTCCGACGTCATTTTCTGTTCATCTCTTTTTCCCATTCTTATATAGTTTTTCATCCCATTCCTCAGACGTCCTCCTCTTTTCATCTCTTTTTTTCTCTCCATCTCACCTCTCCTTTTACTCGCAACTCTCTTTTTTATATTTCATCTCTTTTCATCACACATCAGCACCTTTTACCCCCGTATTTCCTTCAATTTCATCCTCTTTTCCTATTCCCTCCGTCTCATTTCGTCATCTTCTCTATTATTTCTTCTACTCCATCCTACTCCCTCCATCTCACCTCTCTTTTACTCCTGACTCTCCTTGCAATTCATCCTTCTCTCCTCCTACTCGTTACCTTCTCTTCATTTTATCTCTCCTTGTATATCATCTCTCCTCCTACACCCTCCTTCCATCCCTTCCTTTGTCCCCTCTCTTCCCTCTCTTCTTTTCTTCCTTTATATATCTCTTTGTTTTCTTATCTCTTCTTCACTCATTCATCACTTCTAAATCTCTCTCTCTCTCTAAACATTCACCACCATCTCTTCCACCTCCACATCATTTCCACAGCTTGGCATATCAGTTCCATTCCCTTTTATATATTTTGCTCTTGTGTATTCAGTGACCATCTGCCTCCTACCTCACTTCCTCGTCGTCTCCTCCTCCTCCTCTTCCTCCTCCTCCTCCTCCTCCTCCTCCTTTTCCTCCTCCTCCTCCTCCTCCTTTAAATTTCCTCACGTTTCTTTGCATCTCTCTTCTCTTTTCCACAGGCTCGTTCGTCAATGGCTCACAACATCATACATAAATACATTAATACAACTTAAAATATAATATACGAACAATTAAGCTTGGAGTACCGGAATGGAGCACACAAAAGCATACATACATAACTGAGGCCACGGGTGAGTAACCTGAGAGAGAGAGAGAGAGAGAGAGAGAGAGAGAGAGAGAGAGAGAGAGAGAGAGAGAGAGAGAGAGAGAGAGAGAGAGAGAGAAAGAGAGAGAGAGTAAATTTTAATTCCCTTTCCTCATCATCGTTCTCTCTCAGATCGATGCATTAACATCTTACCACAAAACTTCCCAGTCTCCTTTTTAGTATTATAATTTACAGTTCTCTTTTCTGCTCTAGCTTTCTTTATATTTCGATTTTTGTTTATTTATTATTGCTTTCTTCGTTTCTCACTTTTCGCCCAATGTATCTTTTACTTTAATTTACTTCTGCTATCTTATTAATATTTTTTTTTAATTTTCTTTCATTTCCATTTCATATTTAGTCTTCTTTTTTAACTCATACCTTCGTACCTCCTGAAGGGAGTGAAGTCACTAGACTCTCTTGAGAGTCGAACGAGAGACTGCCTCGTTGATAGTTGAAGGGAGAAAGAAGTGGTGCGTTATCGGTCGTCAGTGGCTATACAGTCATACATAATAACAGAAATACAATACACAGAAATACATAATATACAATACACAGGAATACATAACATACAATACACAGAAATACATAATATACGATACACAGAAATACATAATATACGATCCTACAGAAATACATAATAAACAATATACAGATATACATAATCAATATACACTGTCAAGGGGCATGACAGGAGATTTACGAAACTGACAAACTCTCTCTCTCTTTCTCTTTCTCGCTCTCTCTCTCTCTCTCTCTCTCTCTCTCTCTCTCTCTCTCTCTCTATGTACCCTCCTACACACCCATGCACCTATATACCCGCCTGCCTGCCTTCCTTCCTTCTGCCTTCCTCCCAAACCTGCCTATCTTCTCTCTTCCTAAGCACCTCGTCCCCTTCTGGCGATCTTTGCCTTTTAAACTGTCAGGGTGTTTTAAAAGTGCTAATGGTAGTGTTATTCTGAGCACAATAACTGAGATTACTGAACTGACAAGCGTGGTGGAGCTCCTGGTGAGATGAACGGTATAGTGGTTGGGGTGGGGGTAGTGGTGGTGATGCAGAAGTGGTGGTGGTGTTGTAAGGTAGAGGTGGTGGTGGTAGTAGTGGTGTTGGTGGTGGTGGTTGTGCAAGGTGGTGGAGGTGAGGGTAGTGGTGGTGGTGGGGGCAGAAATTGTGGTGGTGGTGGTGGTGCAAGGTGGTATTATTGTTGTTGTTGTTGTTGGTGGTGGTTGTACAAGGTAGTAGTGGTATATAGAGGTGATAGAAGGTGGTGGTATAGTGGTGAATTATAGGCTTTTTGGTGTTGACGTAAGCAAGTGTGAGATTATAAGTATGGTCTAGTGCATATTAAATGATAAAGTGGCATTCACGGGAAATGTGTCGAGTAGAGAATAAGGGATAAGAGTATAAGGTGAATGGAGAGAAGTATATTCGTTGTAGTAAGATATATGGAAATAATAAATACGTACATGAAGAAGAAAATGAGTGAATAAGTGTACGAGGTTGAGATGAGGTTCCAGTATGACAATAATGACAATATTAATGAGGGAAAGTGGACAGTATGACAATAATGAGGAAAGGTTGGCGAGTGTGATGTGAATGAGAGAAGATGAAACGCATAAGAAAAGTGAATGTGACAAGGAAGGAGAAGAGGAAAGATGAGACAAGAGGAGAAAAGAGGGAGGGATGGAAAAAATGAGTAAAGGGAGGGGAGAGAATTGACGGGGAGGGAGGGGAGGGGAGGGGAGGGGAGGGGAGGAGAGGGGAGGGAAGGCCAAAGGAAAGTGTTTAATGAAGTTGAGTGAGTGGGGGATGGGGTGATGGGGTGGTTAAGGGGGTGATGGGGTGGGGAGGGGGAAGAAGATCTGGTAACAGGAATGAGAAGGGGTGGAGCTGGAGAGGGGGAATGTAAGTAGAAGGGGGATGGGATGGAGGAGGAGAAGTGGAATATAGGTGGAGAGGGGGAATGTAGGTGGGAGAAGAGATGGAGGTGGAGAGGGGGAATATAAGTGGAAGGGAAGGGGTAGAGAGGGGGAATGTAAGTGGAAGGGGTGGAGGAGCAATAGGGAGAATGTAGGTAGAAGGGGGAGGGGTGGGAAGGGAAGGGATAAGAGGAGAGGTGACCAGGGGAGAGAGAGAGAGAGAGAGAGAGAGAGAGAGAGAGAGAGAGAGAGAGAGAGAGAGAGAGAGAGAGAGAGAGAGAGAGAGAGAGAGAGAGAGAGAGAGAGAGAGAGAGAGTGTGTGTGTGTGTGTGTGTGTGTGTGTGTGCAGGGCGCGGGCCAGGGGGTGGGAGTGGGTTGGGTGGTAGGGAGGAGAAGACCAACAGGTGAATGGGTGGGGGTTATGAAGTGGGTGATGGATGGGTTGGTGGGAGGAGAGGAGGGGGTGAGATAAGGGGAGGGAGGAGATGAGAGGAGCTGGATGGGGATGAATGGAGGGGAAAGGAGAGAAGCAGGATGGGGGGAGAAGAGGGGAGGGGAGGAGAGGAGGGGAAGAGAGAAGCAGGAGGGGAGGGGAGGAGAGGATTCATTCAAATTCAAATTCATTTATTTTTCCACAGGGTAGTGGCTATTACAGTCAGTACCTACATATTATGGGTAGACAGTCGTCTACTCGTCAAACATTATATACATTAAATAACATAGAAAAGTAAATTAGGTTTGCTATGAGTGAATATGAAATTACAGTAGTACATAAAATTACAATAAATATGAAATTACAGTTGTGATATAAAAAAGTTAAAAGAGAGTAAATAAAAATATCATTAAAACTGAATGTTGTTAAAAGAGAGTAAATATAAAATATCATTAAAACTGAATGTTTTTTAAAAGAGTAAATATAAAATATCATTAAAACTGAATGTTGTTAAAAGAGAGTAAAATTAATAAAAATATAATTAAAATTGAATGTTGTTAAAAGAGTAAATATAAAATAACATTAAAACTGAACGTTTTTAAAAGAGTAAATATAAAATAATATTAAAATAGTTATGGAATACATGTAGTAGAGGGGAGGAGAGGAGCAGTATGTGAATGGGAAGGGGCAATATCATGTGGGAAGGTCGTGGATGGTGGGGTAAGGAGGAGGAGGCCAAGAGGAGGTGAATGGGAGGTGGGTGGGAGGGTGGAGGTGGTGGCTAGTGGGTGGGAAGGTGGAGAGTGGTAGGTAGTGGGTGGAGGGGGCCAGGAGGTGAATGGGATGGGGCTATAAGGTGGGTTGGTGGAGGGGGCCAGGGGGAGGGGGTCACACACCGTGGCTTGTGGTGCGACCGACCGCCGTTCCCACGTCTTGAGAGGAAACCCCTGGGGCGGGCGGTAGCTGGGCGGGGGAGCGGTTCGGGGGCAGAGAGAGAGAGAGAGAGAGAGAGAGAGAGAGAGAGAGAGAGAGAGAGAGAGAGAGAGAGAGAGAGTGGAGACTTGTGAAGAGTAAGAATAGAGTGAGAGTGAGGACAAGGATAGAAGGAGTGACAAGGATATACCAGGGTAGGAAAGTGTGTAAGGTGAGAGACAAAGTAATGAATGATAAAGTGTGAGAGTCAAGGAAAAGTACACCAATGATATATATATATATATATATATATCTACAGAGAGAGAGAGAGAGAGAGAGAGAGAGAGAGACATGAGAGACAACACACAATTGGGAAGTTTGTCATGGGAAGAGAGTATCCAGTAAAAGCGGTGAGAGAACGTGGGAATCAGAGCATTGAAGTGTACAGAGTGTGTGTGTGTGTGTGTGTGTGTCTGTGTATAGGCTGTTGAAGACCATAGAGTTGGATCGGGACATACGTACAGTCGTGGTTCATAATAATCATCTACATATGGGTATCTCAAACAATTTACTGTCCAATGTTTTCACGTTCATTTATGATGTTCTTGTTTTAAGTAGTGTGTGAACATTGTGAAGCTGTCAAACTCTTAGGTGATTTACCCCTCTATGGACGATTATTTTTGTCCACGACTGTACATGAGCTTGGGGCATGAATGAATCTATACTTTATATCTACAATTTATATATTTATTATCATTGAACGTATTTATTTATTTATTTATATATTTTACTGTGTGATAATATAGTGTACCCTATAACTCATCTCATGTCTTGGTATTTTCTGTAACTATAATGTAATCTGTGACAAATTACACCCAAACATTGCTCACAGCTCAGTATTTATCTGAATTTTGTAAACATTGAACTGTAAGCAAAATATTGTATCTAAGGTCGTATTATTTAGAAGGGAATCAGTCAGTGCATTTTTTTTTGCTAAGATAAAAAAAATAAACAATAGGTAAATTTACAGAGAGGAAGGAGAGGAGTTGGGGCCTGAAACGTTAACCACAAAAGAGTTATAGTTAGATACTGTACAGTACACTGACCACCGAACACAGTACAGTTGGACACAGGAATTAGTGGTACAGACCCGGTGATAGATACTTGTACCATTTGAGTAACCAGTGTCTATTATCAGGCAATTGACTTTTATTACCATCCTCAGTAATGACTTCTGTTCCTGATGTCTCCTATTTGGCACTAAGGAACTTGATATTGGGATAAATTGACCATCTCTCACTTGGGTCGTATCACTCATTCATGTGTCCAACTGTACATTAACCATTGAACTTTGGAATGTCTCGGCTTAAGGGGAGGGTATAGTTTTGACATTTTTGGAGATTATGATTCCTCCAAACTATTCCAGGCAACAGGATACCATTATTTTTCTTCATCTGGGTTTGTTTCCTGGCATACTTTTGGAGGAATCAAGGCACTCCAATGTATCTAAAGTGTATCCTCTCCTTAACAGTAAACTCTTTGCTGTGTTATAAAATCCTCCAATGTGGATACAAGTGGGAAGGAGGATGGACCTTTAAATCCCCAATACGTCATCTTCATCTGACCACAAACAAGCGACAGGCGACTTTAATCACTGCTCCCATTTTTTCCTCATAACGACGCAAGATCGATAATTATATCCACCAAACCTCCATTTTTTTTTCCTTTCGTCACAACATAAACATTTCACATGCTTAACTTTGCTTGCTTTAGTTTTCTTCATTATAGATCTGATCCCACTATATAATTATGATTTTGTATATATCATAAGCATAATATTGATCTGTCCCGTACGGATGTGGATAAAGGGGAAGTAAGGAGGAAAGAAAAGAGGATTAAACGGAGGGGAGGGAATGAAGAAAAGAGATAAATAAAAGGGAAGGTAGGAAGGACAAAAGAGAGAGAGGGAGGGAGGGAGGGAGGGAGGACAGAAAATAAGGAAAAAAAATAAGAGGATATAAGAGCGAGAAAAACGAAAACACGAGGATAAAAGGGAAGAAGGGAGGGAAGAAAAGAGGAGGACGTTGAGAAGATTGCAGTAGGCAGACCGTCGACTTGGCCATCAGGGAGCATCACAGAGAACGGAGAAATTTGGCAGAAAAAAGTGGATTCGGGGAGTAGTTGAACCCCCTCCCATCCCTTCCCTCCTATCCTGCCCCACCTCCTCCCTTCCCTCCTAATTTGCCCCCTCCCTCTCCCTTCCCTCTCAATTTAATCCCTCCCTTCTCTCCCAGCCTCTCCCCCCACCTTCTCTTCTTGCCTATCCCTCTTCCTCCCTCCCCTCCCAGCCTGTCCCCTTCCACCTTCTATTACTACCTATCAAAATCCCTCCCTATATACCTATTCCTCTCCCTTCCCTCCCAGCATGCCCCCTCTCCCTCCGTTCCCTCTAAGCTTGTCCTTCCCCTTCCAATTTTACCAATCACTTCTACTCCCTGCCTTTCCCTCTCCCTGCCAGTCCCCCTCCTAAGATTTCTACCGTCTGACCCCCTCCCTTCTTCCCAGGCTGTACTCCTTCATGTCCCTCCCTGCCTGCCCCTCCCCCTTCCTATCTCTCTACCCCCTTCACTCCTCCCTGTCTACCCATCTCCTAAGACCCCCTCCCACTCCTTCAGACCCCCACTGCCTACCTACCTCCACCTCTATCTCAACCTGCTGGCCCCCTCCTTCCCTCCCTCCCTTCCATGTGCCCCCTCCCTCCCTCCCTACCTAACTACCTTCCCGTTTTCCCGCCACCTGGCTAATACGCACATACATACATGTACACATATACTTGCGTACATGATCGCACGTGCAAATGCAAAGGTATAAACACATTACTGACTTTACATACATAGACACTTTGCTCTTACATATCACACCGCACGCACGCACATACACCATAATAATTATCTCAACAGGCGTGGTGTGTTTCTGTCTCATGTGCAGTGGTCTATATACAGAAGTGTGTTATATATATATATTTTAAGTGTGTGTATGTGATCAAGAGCACGACAGCCAAACAAATCAATATAATACTGGACCAGACAAATTACTGCAGCAAACCACCAATCCCTCATCTGTGCCAGCCTTCATGCCCTCTCTCTCTCTCTCTCTCTCTCTCTCTCTCTCTCTCTCTCTCTCTCTCTCTCTCTCTCTCTCTAATACAGTTCCCCCTTCACCCACGAACGAGTCACTCCCAAGCAACTTCCCTATTACTGAGCCAAATACGGACACCAGAGATTAATTTACTACACGTCAAACTAAGCCACTACACAACTCACCCACCACCTGGCCTCTTGTTGTCTTCTGTGCCCCGCCCTGCCCTGCCCTGCCCCGCCCTGCCCTTACCTGCCCTGCCCCGCCCTTGTCTCTCCAGTATAATTACCAAGACCTATATTTCACTGGGAATGCGTCTAGGCTATATTTTCCTTGTATTTCCTTTCAGGTTTTGTTCTTATACGCAGCTGATCATTGCAACGTAACCTATTATGATTTCAATTAGCCTATCTTTGTCTAACCTGCCCTACTGTATCTAACTTAGATAATGAAAAACCTAACCTGACTTACACCATGCAACCTACTTTAACCCCAAAATATCATAACCTAACCTAAGCTAACAGAAGCAAAAGTCGTCAAACCTAACCTCAGCCAACTTGACCTCTCCTAATCTACTGTAACCATTTCTAACCTAATGTAATCTTCCCCTGGCCTCATCTGACCTCACCAAATCTAAACCAACATTAACTAATTGGAACTCCCCTACCATAATGTAAACCTCAAACACTGGATATGAAAATTCCCTGTACCGTGAGAAACTTGGGACTTACCGTATTTGAACCTAAATAATATTATAAACCTTCACTACACTACAAATAAAAAAAAACATTCCCTGTACCGTCAGAAACTTGGAACTTACCTTATATGAACCTAGATAATAGTATAAACCTTCACTACAAATAAAACCATTCCCTGTACCGTAAGAGACTTGTTGGTACCTACCCTCTCCTAACCTAATGTAAACCTCCACTGGATACGTATTTTTTTTATAGCTTCCCTGTACCGTGAGAGACTTTGGAATCGATAATGGTGCCCCTGCAGACCCCGACCAAGTAAGTAGCAGCTATGACCATATACAGTATGAAGGAAGAGACGGGGTGTTGGGGGTGGGGGTGTAAGGGGTGTGTGAGGGGATGGGGAGGGAGGGTTCTTGACTGCTTTAGGAGAGGGGGTGACTGGTGTGGTGTGGTGGGGGAGGGGTGACTGGTGCGAGATAGGGGGGACCTGCATGTGGTGGTGGGGGAGGGGTGACTGGTGTGGTTGGTGGGGGAGGGGGTGACTGGTGTGGAGGTGGTGGGGGAGGGGGTCTGGTGTGGGGAACGGGGTCACTGGTATGTGGGGAGTGGGGGGCTGTTGTGGGGAATGGGGGGCTGGTGTTGGGACTAGGGGGGGGGCTGGTGTGGGGAGTAGGGGGAGCTGCTTCTGGAGTAGGGTATACTTGCTTTGGTAGGGGGAAGGAATATAATTATCTCCTCTTCACTATGGGAGTTACTGCTGGTGTAGAATTTTGTCTCATTCCTCTTATACTGTTCTCTGCATGATAGTATGGATTCCTCCAAAACAACCAAACCATGACAACAAACTCAGACCCTCAGTACACGTGGCTTGCCTTCTGCTCTTATAGGCTGGAGGAATCAGTGACCTCCAGTTGGCAGGCTCTATCACGGGCTCCTTGGGGCAGTTCATGTATTTTGTGTGATTTCAAAGGCTACTTATTCCTCCAAATTAGGTCAGAAAATAGACCAGCCCAGTATAGTTGAGTAAAAGGGGTTGTTTCGTCGCATCGATTGGAGGATTCAGTAGCCTCTTCATTTTCTCGACCTCCTTAAATATGGCGAGGCTGACCGATAATGGCCACGGCGGACCCGTTATCAAAGCACGTAGGGTTGACTTGCCTTTGGTCGGATTCAGTGTTGCATTTCCGCCTTTGTGTTCATTCACGACTCTCGCTGGATCCTGGGAACCATTCACCTCTCACAGCCTCACCACCTCAACACTCTACTAGCAACTTTTTTTTCAGTTTACGGGTTTTGGACTTGTATATTTGATTAAGAATAGACTACTTACTGTTCTTGTCAGATGGAATTTCTGTGACATCTAAAGCTATATCATTATTTCATCAAGTACAATATGCTAGTATATAATATATCACAGATTTTTTAATGATTATAGGAGTTTGATGCAGTCGGCAAAATGGTGGTTACTTATTCTTATAACCAGTGCCACAGTTCAGACCGACACTATCAATACAGTTCAGTTCTTGACTCAGTTTAAAGGCATCAGTGCAGAGTTCATTACCCATCAACATCCAACTTTGATATTAGGTTGTTCCTCCTCCTCGTCTCTTATAAAATAAATATATTTCCTAATACAAACATACAGTGTATTATAAAACAGACGTGTTCACGTTAATTCATAAATATCATTCTACCTTCTTAAAGTATATTATTCTATACTGAACTAAATGCTAAAATATTACACTGGTCACAGGCAGCCCCCTCAACCGTCTTCCTTTATAAGGTCAGATAAAAGACGAACCCGTGTCCCAAACCCCTAATGACAGATATTCATTTACATAAACATTTGAACATAATATCTAAGCACTTCACACCACAGGTAACAACATGCTTCACTTGACAATCATGGTAGGTTCAAGAAAAAGTGAAATGTGGTTTGTTGAAAAGATACCTTTGAATAGTTATAAAAGTTGGTAAATGTACCGTAATATTTCTATGATGTGTGTCTTGTGTAAATGCATGGGGATTGTCTAATACTCAAATATATGAGACAAAAAGAAATGTTATAAGTAAACAAGGTTTAGAAGAAAAATAAGAATATAAGCAGTTCCTGGAATCTCCAAACACCATGGTAGTACCGTACTTCCCTGTGTGAGGTTGTCTACCCCTATAGCTACGTACTGCATCATAGTAGTATCAACCTGGACAAACTCATTGGAGAAAGTAAATTGAAAGTAAAACATTCTCATTCATCAGTGAGCATGAGTCATTGTACGGAAATTAATACCAATGTACAGAAGGATTCATGTGTGCACAGACGTGAATTCATTAGAAATGTAAATACACTATTTTCCAACAGATGTAGCATATAAATGTACCGATATAAGCAGACGGTAGTTCTAAATGTATTATTACAGGATGTCAAGTGAACAGATGTGGATGAAATATTATTTAGAAACAACATTAAATAGTTGAGGAGACGTATGTATGTACTGTGTACATGTAGCTGTATTTATAATTTGTACAGAACTTTGGACAGAAACGGAGACATTCATGACAAAACAATCAGAAAACCATAATCCTCCACCACAGATCTAAATTGAACAGCGGCATGCAACAAGTGGGCGGGGAAGCAACATGGAGACGCGACGCAACAAGTGGGCGTGCGCAGTGGCTGGGTGGGATGGGGGAGGGAGGCAGGGAGGGTGTGTGTGCCGCGCGCCGCCCGTGAAGGAAGGTAGCGGCGGCAGCGGTGGCGGCAGCAGCACTCCACGTGGCGGGAGGTGGGCGCGTGTTGTGATCGTGGGAAGTGCTGCCACCACACGGCCAAACCACCAACTAGTAGTAAAATTCCCTCTCTGATATCAACCACACTGAGATTACCTAACGTTGCCATCAAACTTAACTACAAGCCATATTTATTTCCATAATTCAACGTCACATTCAAAATAGCAACTTACAGTACATTTTTAAGGGGATTACTATGCGTACTTCATAACTTAAATCGACCTCCGTAAAAAGTACATTATTTTGATGTTTGTGCGTATAATCTGAGGGTCTCCAACGAACGGGGTAATAAGAGAGGCGAGTAGGCTGAGTAGCAACAACAGTGAGTAAAGGGGTACAGAAGGACTGGTTGGTGCCTATAGTGTTGTAACCTGTAACGAGGGTTCTGTAACCACACACCATAATTTATTGTAGTTACCGGTATATTCCTTTCAATCCATTTATCGTAGTGAAATATTGACTCATACACGTTGTAAATCATAGCCTATTATACATACATAGTCTATATATATATATATATACAGCATACATACAACTCCAGAATCCACTAAACAATACTTATTGATACAACACTCCATACATATCTCGTAATTATTATAACTAGCACAACACTTATTAAATTAGCACGTTTAACATTACTGTTCTCTGCATATAACTTATCATCGACTTTATTATATTACGAGTTACATTTCATATATCTTACATGTACAGTCACAAGCACTTATAAGTTGAAGCTGTGAACAGTCTAATAATTAACCAACGAACTAATTTCAATGGAGATCTTATTGTGCATTTCTTTACTGTCTCTATATAGATATTCGAAGCTCGTGACTGTACATATCTAGCCTCAAACATTCGCGCCACAAAATGTCTCACTACACATTTCCTCAGTCATCGTTAGTGCTGTGTGTTGCCTGGGCCTAACAATGGTTAATGAGGATACTTATAACACCAACACGCCACTACACCATCATCTCTCCCACTAGTGTGTGTGTGTGAGAAATGAGGAAAACATGAGTGAGTGCGTGCAAGAAATGAGGATAATTACGATGTGTGTGAGAGAGAGAGAGAGAGAGAGAGAGAGAGAGAGAGAGAGAGAGAGAGAGAGAGAAATAAGAGAGAGCGAGAGAAGAGGCCCGGGAGGTATAGAGTGTATATATGAATATGCATGCTACTGGTGTGACTCAACCCGAGCTCGCGTATGCAAATTAGCGCTGCGTAATTGCGTATTATGTGTGGGAACTGGTGCTTGTGAACACCTCCTGGGGATTATCAAAGGGAGTATACATGATATCCTTGTATAATAGAAGTTGCCGATTCCTTCAAACCAGGCAAACAAACACACCAAATCAAATCAAATGTATGGAGATTTATTGTTTCTCTTTAATCGTCTGGAGGAAAATGTAGGCTAGTTGCTCCAAATTTGCCAAGACCTGCAATAAATTCTACCATTAACGGGATTTGATTTCGTCGGAGAGTAATTTATTGGAATATGGACGTCAATGCATGACAAAAAAAAAAAAAAAAAAAAAAAAAAAAAAAAAAAAAAAAACACGAGGCTGAACGATGGAGGACGAACGAAGGAAATGTGTGCTGGAATAACAGACCCTTTATAGAAGAGACACTGTATTGCCCCTTCCTTCGTTCTGCTCTGGTAAACTTAAACGAAGGAAGGACCGTTCTATTTCCAGTTCATTGGGTTATACCGAGGACTGTCACTGATCCAATACCGTTAGTGGCATTTCTAATAACTCTGGAAGGACATGATGATACTCGCTACACAAGGAGTGAGATGGGGGGTAAAAAGAATTATTCACACACGGCATATATCAATTTGTATTCGGTATATAATTACAATAATATTAGGAATACTCACACAAGGCACCTCACTGTTTGTATTTAGTTGTTAATAATAATAATAATATTAATAATAACACAATGGAATATATTGGGATGATGGGTCATATTAGTGTATGAATAGAAAAATTTACACCAACTTCAAATTCGCCTGTTGTCAGATTATTATTGAACTACCGTCCTGTAACTTTTTTCATCGAGATATTAAATTCCTATAGTGCATGGTGGTATATTTATCTTGACTTACCTCCTTCACTGAACAGGATATTTCAGGGGGAAGTATAGGGTAGTGTTGGTAAACTTGGAGCAACTGATTCTTCCAAACTATTCCAAGCAACTGGCTACCATTTTATTTTTGTATCTTTGTGTTTTTTTTGAGGGGTAATCTGGTCCCGTATCCCGGCATACTTTGAAGGAATGAAAGCGCTGTAATAAACCTAATGTATACTTTCCCCTTAAGGACCCTGTATTCGTGTATGAAAATGAAATGGAGGCTTCTGATTCCTCCTGACCATGCCACGAAACCAGCTTCTTCAATATAGACACCGTAGTGTTCTTTGGCAATATTTAAAGGACTCATTTATCTCCATTTTTTTCTGACTACATCACAGGGTCCCTTATACAACCAGACACATGTAGCCTCAATGCCAGAAACGAGTATGTATGTATGTATGTCCACAATTATCTTTTATGTGTTTAGGCCTCGTCACACACACACACACACACACACACACACACACACCAAGGCAAAAACAAACCCCAGTGTCGCCTTCTGTAAATTGTTTGACTGTATGTATATAAATTATGTGCCAGACGAAAAACAGACTCATAATAGTGCCCCGTTGTAATTGTAGTACATTCTTGTCGAGTTGTTCCCACGGTCGTACTTCTGGTGGTGGTGGTGGTGGAGGTCGTATACTCCTATTCCAAATCTCAAACCCTATCCTAAGCTTATATACAGTAGACTTATTTGGTATCGAATTAAGGCGTCTGATCCCATTAGTGTTAGTATGTATCTTTTTTTTTCTAGCACATGTACTTGATAATATAATTGGCCATAAAAATAACTACGAATTCTAACAAACCTCGATCGATCGCAATAATTAGGCTACTCCACACACGGATGCTATACGAGATGTTTACAAATTCGGCTGAAACAAATTGGACTACGGGCGGGCGGGGTTTTTTTTTTCACTTCTCGTCAGATTCTTTGCCGGAAACCTTGCATCATCAGAAAAGTTACAAGTATTCTTTTTCTCCATTTGCGGCTTTGGTGTGAGGAAGTCCATAAGGATAAACTGGTCTATACACGTCATCATACATTGTAGAGGTGTTGTACTATACAGGTTGGGTTGGGTTGGGTGGGGTGAGTCTGGCTTCCAGTAATTCGGGATCTCTCTTGGTTATCACGTCCGAGGTGTGTGTGTGTGTGTGTGTGTGTGTGGGAGAGAGAAATAATTCGGTGTGAACATCTACAGACGTATGATGTGTGTGTGTGTGTGTGTGTGTGAATTATTTCGGCGTGAAAGTCTACGGATTACGATGTGTGTGTGTGTGTGTGTGTGTGTGTGTGTGTATGTGTGTGTGTGTGTGTGTATGTGTGTGTGTGTGTGTGAAATACTCCGGTGTGAAAGTCTACGGGCACGTTAAGACATATTTCATCCTTTTTCTTAACTAGGGTGGTATTTTCTTGTAGTTATTTAACCACTTCCTTGCCACACAGACATATTCAATCCGTTCACTAGATATGGTCATTTTTTATACAATTATTTATCTATTATCAATATTATTATTTATATGAATATTTATACATTTTCATTATTAATATTATTACTATCATTATTATTATAAATAATAATAATAATTATTATTATTATTACTATTATAAATAATTATTATCATTATTAGTAGTAGTAGTACTATTATAAATAATAATAATTATTATTAATATTATTATTCATATTATCATTATTATTTTTTTAAATTATACTATTATTTATCTATTTTCATTATAATTATAATTATTATTATTGTATTTTTAAAATGATCATTATTGATTTACTCGCCGAGTCCCAAATTGGCCATCTGAGCCTGGGAAAGGAAGTAAGCCAAGTGTGACGCCACGGCTACGAACAGTTTGCTTGCTCAGTGCTGGCTCCTGTACCCATGCCGGATGCTACTGCTTTTTTCCTCCCTCGGTGTGGAAGGCATGTGTAAGATGTATGCTTGGTATGTGCTTGGGGTATAACAATAAATTCTTAACTGCTTGCACGCTTGAGTTGAGGCCTGGGTTAATCCATGTGTGCTTTTATTCTTGTTTGCTTTGCTTGTGTGTGTGTGTGTGTGTGTGTGCTTTTGGTGTGTGGTTTGTTTGTTTCTGGGTTTTCTTAATGTTTGGCTTATCTTTATGTATGGTGTTTATGTTATTATTATTGCTAATGTTCAGTGGTGGTGGTGTGTGTGTGTGTGTGTGTGTGTGTGTGTGTGTGTGTGTGTGTGTGTGTGTGTGTGTGTGTGTGTGTGTGTGTGTGTGTGTGCTTTACTATATTTATTAAGTGTGTGTGTGTGTGCTTTACTATATTTAATTTGTGTGTATGTGTGTGTGTGAACTAGAACATGTGCGTATAGTCCAAAAACAGCAGTCGTGTCCAGAATATTACAGTAACCTAACATGTGATAAAGAATGAACCACTTGACATCGAATAATAATAATACAGTAGCTGCATGTGGCCGGGAGTTTGGATGTGTCTCGCAGTACAGTATGTCTTTTAATAATTACATCGGACAGAATGATAACACTTCTCTTCTCTCACATTTGTACGCCTGTGTAATTAAACGAATAACCACCAGTATAAGCAACAAATTTAACCAAACACAAAGCTATAATACATATGAGCTTTCTGAAAGTTAATACTACACCACATAATAATATATCTTAACCAATTCTCCACTAGCATAATATTATCATTTATACACGAGAGAAAAAAACACTGCACTATAACAACAATTAACAGTGATATATTATATGTGTTTGAAACCTGAACTATTTTGGTCATTAATTGCTAGTTTCCTGAAGGCTATATAAGAGTTCCACGATTATTTTCTTGATCTCTCTCTCTCTCTCTCTCTCTCTCTCTCTCTCTCTCTCTCTCTCTCTCTCTCTCTCTCTGGGTTAGTTCAATAAAGCAAAAGTCAAATATCTGGTAATAACAAGGGCTTTAATCTAACTGCATCGACTCTCATTTATCGACCTCTTATTATACCTGCAAATCACACCATGTATGCAAGTGATTGTTTTGGCAATACGTGATAATCCATTTCTTGCCTCAATGATCGTGGTTAATAGTATATACTTGCCTTCTTGGAAAATCTTGTTCTTGCATATATTTCCTGTCATCACCTAAAATTAGACATCGACAAGGGTTGGTTCTCTCATGATTTAGACGACGTGGTTTTTTTTTTCCTCCCTCCCTGAATTATGTGGTGTCTTGGCAATAGTTCTCTTTCGACATCAGCGCAAAGATTCGTGTATTTGTATGTATATTATATATATATATATATATATATATATATATATATATATATATATATATATATATATATATATATATATATATATATATATATATATATATATATAAAGCGTCTTTATACTCATATATCTGTATACATATATAATAAAACACACACATCAACATCAACAGCATCATCTCTCTCTCTCTCTCTCTCTCTCTCTCTCTCTCTCTCTCTCTCTCTCTCTCTCTCCGGGGTAAGGACTGTTTTGTTTACGTTGTGCCGTGTGAGGTGGATGGGTGGGGAGGGAGGGGGGGGGAGAGGCCGGGTTCGAGCCCCATGACCCGTGTGTCCACCTGTACTGTGTCCGCTCCATCAGTATGCAGGGGGCAGGGGCGGCATTTTCTGCACCACTGGTTTGGGGGGGGGGGGGGGCGGGGGGTGGAGGAGAGGGAGAAGAGAGAAGGAGTGGATGAGGAAGAGGGACGGAGGGGAAGATGATAGGGAGGATGAGGAGGGAGAGAGGGGGGAGGTGGAGGAGGAGAGGAGGAGGAGGATAATAGGAAGGAAGGGAGGGAGAAAAGAGGAGTGCATGGAGGAGGGGAAATTAATACGGAGGAGGAAGAGGGAGGGAGTAGAGGAGGACGTCGAAAGGATAATAATAGGGAGAGGAAGGAGGAGGGAGGAGAGGAAGAGAGAGGGATGAAGTAAAAGAGAAGGAGAAGAAGAGAGAAGGGAAAAGGGTAGAGATAGGAATGGAGGGGAAAAATGGGAAGAAAATATAGGAAATGAACCTTGAAGAGGAGTTGGAATAAGGGGAAAAAGAATGAGGGAAAACAAGGCAAATGAAAAGGAGGAATAAGAAAAGAAAAATGCGTGAGATAGAAATAATAGAGATGCAGGAGAATAAAAAAGAGTGGAAGAATTAGCAGAGAGAAGAATGATAAGGCAAGGTAAAATGGAAACGAGGAGAGGAAGAGAGATAGATGATAAAGGACAGATAAATGAAGGATATTAGTTAGTAAAGATGGAACTAAAGTAGAAGTGAAGAATAAGGGCGTTATCTGTGGAGGGAGATGTGGACAAGGAGAGATGGAGGAAAGAGAAGGAGAGATATAGGAAAGAGGATATGGAGAAGGAGAGATGGAGGAAAGATTAGGAGAAGGAGAAATGGAGAAAGGAAAAGGAGAGATGGAGGAAAGAGAAGGACAAGGAGAGATGGAGAAAGGAGAAGGAGAGATGGAATAAAGACAAGGAGAGATGGAGGAAAGAGAGAAGGAGAGATGGAGGAAAGAGAAGGAGAAGGAGAGATGGAGGAAAGAGAAGGACAAGGAGAGATGGAGGAAAGAGAAGGACAAGGAGAGATGGAGGAAAGAGAAGGAGAGATGGAGGAAAAAGGAGAAGGAGGAGAGGTGGACGGACGGGAGCCAGCCCAAGAAGATGAGGTCAAAGGTGAAGGTAAGGGATTGGTTGGGAAGGTGCATGCTGGTGGTGGGGTTGGCGGTAGTGGTAGTGGGGGTAGTGGGTGGTGGTGGTGGGTGGTAGAGGTTGGGGATGGAGAAGGTGGAGGTGGCTAAGGGGGAGATACTTTAGCATTGTGTGTGTGCGTGTGTGTGTGATGAAGGTGGTTTAATTAGTGGTGTGTGTGTGTGGGAGGAGGAGGTATGTGGAGTGGTGGTTTTGTGTGTGTGTGTGTGTGTGTGTGTGTGTGTGTGTGTGTGTGTGTGTGTGTGTGTGTGTGTGTGTGTGTGTGTGTGTGTTTAAAGCTTTGTAAGGACGGAGAGACAATAAATTAAAAGCAGCAACTTTTTTTTTTTTTTTTTTTTTTTTTTTCAGGGTGGAGTGAGCCAGACGTGAAACAGGACAGACTGGGTGGAGAAGCTTATATATGTGGGTGGAAGGGAAGGGAAGGGAAGGGAAGGGGGATAAGTGGATGTATGTTAGTGGTAGCTGGGTTGATGGAGTGGGGGTGGAGTGGAGTGGACGAGGGTAGATTGGTGGTTGCAGGGATTAGGTGGGTTGAAAGGGGAAGGTCGATAAATGGTTAGAGAGAGAGAGAGAGAGAGAGAGAGAGAGAGAGAGAGAGAGAGAGAGAGAGAGAGAGAGAGAGAGAGAGAGAGAGAGAGAGAGAGAGAGAGAGAGAACTGGAGTAATAGGCGGGTTTGGAATGATGGAAGTGAAACGGGAGGAAGGAAGGAAGGAGGGGGAGGGAGGGGGTAATGAGCAAGGGTATAGAGGAGAAGGAAGGGGAGGGAAGGAAGGGGCTGATAAGGAACGAAAGGGGAAGGGGAGGCTATAGGAGGGAGAATGGAAATGTTGCAAAGAGAAAAGTGGGTAGAGAATGGAAAAGAATATGAAAGGGAAGTTAATGGAGATGGAAGGAGAAGAAACAGAAAAGGTAATGGAGATAGAGATGAGAGTGGGAGGAGATGGAATGGGATGTAAAGGAGGAGGAAATGGAAGAGGGAAGGAGGGAAGGAGGAAGAGGGAACGGAAAAGGGAGAAGGAGAACAGATTCAAAACCACGCCACCAGCTCTGTAAAAACTGGCTCCCTTACGCTCATTGTAATTAATTATAAATAAGACTTGAAATGAGAGAGAGAGAGAGAGAATGAGAAAGAAAAAGAGAATGAGAAAGAGAGAGAGAGAGAATGAGAAAGAAAAAGAGAATGAGAATGAGAAAGAGAGAGAGAGAGAGAGAAAACGGGAGAAGGCAAAGCAAAATAGATGTTATATGAAAACTAGGAAAACACACACACACACACACAGAAACACAGACACACACACACATACACACATACAGGACCCACCAAACTCCTTCCCCCACATCTTGCAGGATACCACTGTCTTCCCGGGATAGGTTCAGGATGGAGAGGTCCTGGTCAGGGAGGAATGGGTAGGATTATGAAGGAAGGACGAGATGAGGTGAAGAGAGAGGTGAGGTGAGGTGAGGTGAAAGGAAGGGAGAGGTGAGGTAAGGGAAGAGGTGAGGTGAAGGGAAGGGAGAGGTTAGGTAAGGGGAAGAGGTGAAGGGAAGGGAGAGGTTAGGTAAGGGGAAGAGGTGAAGGGAAGGGAGAGGTAAGCTAAGGTAAGGGGAAGAGGTGAAGCGAAGAGAGAGGTGAGGTGAGGTACAGGGAAGAGGTGAAGCGAAGAGAGAGGTGAGGTGAGGTACAGGGAAGAGATGAGGGGAAGGGAGAGGTGAGGTACAGGGAAGATATGAGGGGAAGGGAGAGGTTGGGTAAGAGGAAGATGTGAGGTGTAGGAAGATATGGAACAGTGAGGAGAGGACGGGATGCATGGAGGGAAAGGAAGAAGGAGACGTTCACAGTAAGGTACATACATTCCTCCCCAACACCTCACCCTATACACCCACCATCACCATCACCACACCTCCATCATCATCACCACACCTCACAGTCCATCACCACCACACCACCACCACATAAACACCTTCTTACACCATACCCCAACACTGCATACAAACTTTACACCAACCACCACCACCATCACCATCACCACCACCACCACCACCACCCACCATCATAACATCTCCATCATCAACACCACCTCACACTCCACCACCACCAAAACTCCCCTATACCCACCAACAACTCCTCCACCACACACCACACACCACCACCGGAGGACAAACACACCCCAAACTCCAGACAACACGCACCCAGCATCAAAGTCAGTAGTAATCACCACCTTCGATATTGGCCAGGTGAGGGTAAACCAGGAGCTCCTTATTAGTTCCTTCCTCGTCATGCACTTGTACAGTCACGAGCCATAATAAGTATCCAGGTCTTGTTGAAGTTGCGAATCATCTGACATTACAGTGAACCGGCTACAGGGATTGTCTCGTCTCGTACCGTACCTGCTGGGTTTCTTTCTGAACTTTACCGGGCTATTCGAAACAGATTTGTTGTAAAATTTTTGGCATTTTAGCATGGAATATTATCTAAATTGTTCTCTTTGAAATTAAACATGAATTTTTGCAATATACATATCTTGTGCTGCACCACAAGTACTGTACAGTACATTGGAATACAGATTAATTCATCAACTTCATACATCCAAAATAATTTAAGCAAAAAGTTCACGCAATTAATAAATTATCATAGGATAAGTTCACAATAAGAATCAACATGCAGGAAAGAAAAATATACATTATAATAATTACAAAATAAATTAGTGCTGTAGCAACTCCGACACATGGAAAGATTAGGTATAACAAGGCATCATAAATTTTACTAGATATAATTGAACGCATCAGAGTACACAGACACATCACAAACATTACGAATATATAAAGCAATCATGTACCCGTATAAAGAACAAAATAGAATACAAAGATACGATACAGAAACAAGGAAGGATTGACTCACTAGTGTCTAAAGCAACCACAGAGAAGGCACCAACCCACCAACCCACCAACCAGCCAACCCACCTATATATCTATCCATCTATCTCTTCTCCACCTCCCTACCTAGCCATTCATTTACCTGTCCGTCTGTCTACCTACCTGCCCACCTACCTGCCTACCAATCTACCCTACCTGTTAGTTAATCCACCTGCCTACCTGTCTAACCTAGTTCCTCCTCCACCAACACACACACACACACACACAATTAGATACACACGAAAATTTTATGCTTCTCTCTTTTTATGCAACTTAATTATGGGGACGTACAAAAAGGGTAAGTCTGGAGCAATCGGTTCCTCCAAACTATTTCAAGAAACATTCCACCATTATTCTTGTTAATCTGATCGTGTTTCCTGGCTTATTTTAGAGGAATCAAAGCGTTTTAATGTATCCTCATAAAAACTCGTATATACATACACTGATGCAAAGTTATCATGTTTTCTATTAAAATTTTCTTTCCTTTTTAGTTTGTATACACTTACCCATACCATACATGAACATATTCTGATTCATACACAATCATGCATAAATATAATACAGAAAAAAGACTCGTTCTGTTTCACACATAATTTCACAGTTGTTGTGTATATTTACGTTGGTCGATTTGATCATTCAGGTGTAATTATATTGAGTCATAAATCATAACTTATAATTATATCTACCTACATACTTTTATCTTTAAGCATTTCACTCACTTTTATACCTCTCTCTCTCTCTCTCTCTCTCTCTCTCTCTCTCTCTCTCTCTCTCTCTCTCTCTCAGATACAAGGTTAAGGACATAATCTATTATGGATAGCTTGCCCTTCACTACCACTGTATGTGTGTGTGTGTGTGTGTGTGTGTGTGTGTGTGTGCGTGTGTATGTATGTGTGTGTGTGTGTCAATAAAACTATATAGGTGGATACACGTAGGCTACATGGGATCGAAGTTGGGCGGAGTCAGAAAAGAAATATTTATGAAAAACAACTTTCACCAAACTATGGCAGGAAACAGAGTATATAATTTTTTTTTTACCTCAGTATACAAATAGGAGTCGTGTTGTGTGGTAAAATTTGGAGTTATAAGTATATAACCCTTAAACTTGTCGACGAGAGATTAATTAAACCCATATAATGAATGGGTTAGAACACGACTTTTGTTTGTGACACTTTAATTTTGTGTGATAAAAATATTTAATTTAGCCTTGATTATAATGAATGACTTACCTATTTACAGTATGATAAATATTATGAGGCAAAATCATACATACAAGTTCTGAATGATATACCTACTTTTGATGAATATTATGAAGCACAACAAT
>JAWZYT010005934.1:0-27500 GCA_034508575.1 Petrolisthes manimaculis | reverse complement strand
GTTCCATTTTCCTCTATCTATCTGTCTCTATTTTTATCTATATCTATGTCTATCTATATCTTTCTATCTATCTCTATCTGTCTCTATTTCTATCTATCTCTTATCGGTCTATCTATCTATCTATCTATTTCTATCTATCTAAGCATAAGAGGCCAGCGGAACACAAGTTTTGAACAGACTATAGTGACTGATTCCTCCTGACCACACCACTCTAATTTTCTGACAATGTTTGAAGGACTCATTTATATATATAACTCAAAAAAATTCTGACTATGTTTGAAGGACTCATTTATATATATATAACTCAAAAAAATTCTGACTATGTTTGAAGGCCTCGTTTATATATATATAACTCAAAAAAATTCTGACAGTGTTTGACGGACTCATTTATATAACTCTAATTTTCTGACAATGTTTGACGGACTCATTTATATACCTCCAATTTTCTGACTACATCACAGGGTATTAATTAAACATCAACGAATCCAGGTTTTTACAACGCAACTTCTCCTTTCCCACCAGAGCAAAGCAGACACGAGGAATTAATATAAGAGCCACCAACAGCTAACAGGAGGATGGTGGTGTGGGTGAACTCAAGTATGTGCATGCATGTGTGTGTGTGTGTGTGACTGAACGACTGGTTGGGTGAGTTAGCTGGGTTTTGGTGGTGTGGCAAGGCGGATGCGTGCGTGCGTGCGTGTGTGTGTGTGTGTGTGTGTGTAAAGTAGGTATAGGTAACAGGAATTGTGTGTGTGTGTGTGTGAAGTAAGCACATATAGGTAACAGGAATTGTATATGTGTGTGTGTGTGTGTGTGTGTGTGTGTTGGCAAGGGACACACGGCACGCCTCCATCCACCACCTCCTCCCTCACCGTTCCTGCTGCATGACTGACCCGCGTGGGAACCCAAGACGCTGGCCTGGTGGTGGTGGTGGTGGCAGTGATAGCTATAGCGGTAGTGGTGGAGGATGAGGAGGAAGTGTGTGTGTGTGTGTGTGTGTGTGAAAGTAGGAAATGTAGGAGTTCGTAGGTGTTAAAGGATCATGTTTGTGTATAATATATTATGTATAACTAATATTTGTCTGTTCAAAACAGGCTTGTGTGTAATTTTTTTTTTTTTTTTTTTTTTGCCTCTGTATGTTGTCAATTTTTATGGCAAATGTTCAAATATATTGATGAATTATATTTTATTTGTGTACGCTGAATGAGTCAAAGTTGTTTTTAGCTCCGGCCTAAGCCGAGAGCTCTAGGTCTTATCGTAATTATTCTTGTTCTTGTTCTTGGGGCGACCACTTCTTAAAAAAAGTTCAACTCACTCACTCATTCACTCTCTTCCTCCCATCCATTTTTTTTTTACCGACAATGAATCATTTATCCGAGGGGTTCACCTTCAATAAAAAGGGTTCATTTTCAAAATTTCAATATAACCATATGAATACGAAAATCCAGATAAAACATAATTAATATTTTTGAGACCTTTACATATGGATATTTTATTATTTCACTTGAATCATTAAGAGCCGGAGCTTTTAAAGGGTTTTCCTTCATGTTCTTGTTATAGATGTATTATAGTAATGAGAATATTTTGCTTGCATCTGTTTTTTTCATTTTTTCATTGCATTGTTTGATGTGTACCATAAAGGGAAGAAATATTGTATTGTTTAACTAAGACTTGTATTCTTGTGGTCAATAAAATATCTCTCTATCTATTTATGTTTTTTTTTTTTTTTTTTTTTATGTACGTATTTCTACAAAACACCGTAGGAGAAAGAGCAAATGTGTTAATATTGGCCTCAGATATTCAATGATGACGGTATTGATATTTATAGTGATGATAGAGAGAGAGAGAGAGAGAGAGAGAGAGAGAGAGAGAGAGAGAGAGAGAGAGAGAGAGAGAGAGAGAGTTTGTCAGTTCCGTAACTCTCCTCACGTCCCTCACGCCTAAGGAAGGAAGAGGGGGGGGAGGGGTAGAAGGGGAGGGAAAACAGGGAGGGAGCCAGACACTGATAGGGGAAGTGGGGAAATGAAATGAGGAGGTCACAGGGAAGGAGGGAAGGGGTGTAGGGAAATGAGTAGCCAGACTGAATATTGTACAGTCAAAAAAAAAAAAAAAAAAAAAAAAAAAAAAAAAAAAATACTAATAAGTTATACAGGTTTGGTTGATGCTTCGAACAGTTCAATTTCACCAACGAAGTCATTCCAGTGGAGATCTTATTGTGCATTTATTTACCGTCTCCATGCAGGTATTCGAAGCACACCTGTATATTTATTAGTGCTCGTGACTGTACCATGAGAAGGGAACGTGAAGATAGGGAAAGTATGTGTGTTGGTAAATCTGGAGCAACTGAATCCTCCAAGCTATTCCAAGCAACAGAACACCATTATTTTTGCTCTTCTGGTCCTGTTTCCTGGCATACTTTGGAGGAATCAAGGCACTTCAATGTAACAAAAAAAGAATTACCACCTTAAGGGGTTCTAATATATCAAAAGTATAATAGTCAATTAGGAAAAAAAAATTAGTTAAACGAAAATAATATATCACCATTAGAGGAGTTGATATTTTCTATTACAAGAAGAGAAAAATAGATGGAAGAACAGAATACGAAAATATGCAGTAATAAAAAATTTATGAGAAAAACAGAAATGATTATAAGAGGAATGCAAAGAGGATTAGATAAACGAAAAAGTAAGAGAGTATAAAAAGGAAAGGAAATAAAAACAAAAATACACAAGCAGAGGGTAAGAGACACGAAACAATAACAGTGGAATAGAAAAGGATTACGGAAAAACACACAGAAAAGAAACACCTAAACTGAAGATAAAAATGATATAAAACACAGCAGAAAGAGACTCACACAGGGAAGACAATTTGAACAACACAACACCTTAACACTCTCCACATAAATCCTTCTATTCCACAACATTTTCCCACACCTTACTCATACTCGTATATAAGTTCCTCCTTCCTTCCTTCCTTCCTTCCCCATGCACCCCTCCAGCTTCCCTCCCTCATTCCTACCTTCCCCAGTTCCTCCCTCCTTCCTTCCTATACTCCTTCCACTGGATCACCTTCAAAGCGACACACACACACACACACACACACACACACACACACACACACACACAAAACAACACCTGACAGTTGCAGGCAAACACACACCAAGACACACATCCGTGCACACACACATTAGCTCACTACGTCACACACACATAGTAACAAAGACAAATTAGCATATCGTGGGCACGGACACAAGACCATCCTGTACGTACCACATCCAGCAGGTAGCGCACACGCACGCACGCACACACGCTCACACTCACACAGAACACAGAACACACACACACACACACTCACACAGAACACACACACCACAACAAAAACAAACAACACAAAACACACAAATCACAATAAAATAAAACAAATAAAAACCACAACACAAACAAACAAATACAAAACAAACACGAAAACACAAAACACACACACAAGCAAATACAACACAACACAACACACACACAAGCAAATACAACACAACACACACACACACAGACATACACGTATCCGGCAACAAGCATCGACCCCCATGGCCCTGTACAGTGCATCAGACAGACAGACAAGAAAGACAAGACAGGTTCAGGATGTTGGTGTTGGTGTTGGTGATCCTCCTGGTACTCCCTGGCTGAAATACACTTGGTTGGTCCTGTATACCCTGACTAGTCCTGTATACTCTGTCCAGTCCTGTATACTCTGTCCAGTCCTGTATACTCTGTCCAGTCCTGTATACTCTGTCCAGTCCTGTATACTCTGTCCAGTCCTGTATTCTCTGACTATTCTTGTATATCCTGATCAACCCTGTATGTGGTCAAAAAATATAACTATCTAACTATCTAACTATCCAATTATCTATCTATCTAACTATCTAATTATCTATCTATCTATCTATCTATCTATTTATTTATCTATCTGACCAGCCTAGTGTACCCTGACTACTCCTGTATACCCTGACCAGCCCTATCGAAACAGGACCTTATTACCAGCTCTCATTAACCTTTAGCCAATTTCGATTAAACATATTTTTTTAGGTAGTGTCGATTAAACATGTAGGCACCAATTATATTTTTTACCATTCATCCTTCTTAAAAGACTTCAGCCATTAATTTTCAACACATATTTGATAGGAAGGATACTAAGAAGGGTGTGTGGTGAAACTGTACAAGGATAATAAGAAACTGGCAGACATTCAAGTAAGTATATATACCTGTCCTTTCTACTGGCCTATAACTCAGTCCCAGTAGCTTCCTATAAATTATATCCTAACCCCTTTCCATCTCCCAGCAATTATGTCTTTAAAATTCCTTACCCCAGTCTTTACCAGACCTATAGGAGTATCTGTCCTATAGTTCGCCACACATAGGGTCGATTCCACAGTGGTTTGTTTTGGTTTGAAAGGACGCAAACGAAAGAATGTTAGCCATGTAAATGACTTATTTGTGAATTAGTTTAATAAATTTGGTGAGTAAACTATGCAGTGATCATCATTATCTACCTATTTGATAGATATTGTGAATGTGTGGATACTTTTAGAAAATAATGAAGCCTTACAGGTGTGGTTGGTTGGGAAGCTAACAAACCAATACCACTGTGGAATCGACCCATAGTCTTGTCTCCTACAGTATGTTGTAAATAGATTACTGCATAACAAGCTCACATATAGATCAACGGGAACATAATATTATCCTCTACTAGATTTTTTAACCTGGTGAAAATGTACCCGTTCCCTCATTTTTTTTTTCGGTAAATGTAATGGAATCTAAAAATATACCAAACATATTCACTATTCGGAACTGATATGTATGCAAAACATGTATCTAAGGTTATAATTATGTTCTCGATAAAGGGAAGCTACTTACTTTATCAAACAATGTAACAAAACAAATATATTCACTATTCGGTACTGACATGTATGCGAAACGTGTATCTAAGGTTATAATTATGCTCTCTGTAAAGGAAAGCTACTTACTTTACCAAACTATGCAACAAAACACATGTATACTCCTTATCATAGGTGTTGCTATTTTAGGGCACACTTTGGACACATCAGTAGTCCCTCCTGTATACAGTAGTTCGTTCACATCACCACACGCCCCGTGAGAACCCAGAGACGGACACAGTGGCACAAAAAGACCCCTGGGCAAACACCAAGGTTGTGACACACACACACACACACACACACACACACACACACACACACACACACACACACACACACACACTGGCGACCGCATTCCTTACCTTAAAAAACAGAATGGTTGGAGGAGGGGACGAGGGGTTGTGAGGGGTTAGGAGGGAAGAGTAGAGTGTGGCACATAGGATGGGGGTGATGGTGTACAGTATAGACTATAGAGGGAGGGAGTGATGTTGGTGGTAATGGAGAGTATAGGCCAGGGGTGGAGGTGGTGGGAATGGGTACGTATATTACACTTACTCCATACATACACACATACACTTACTCCATATAACTTACTCCATACATTATGCACTTACTCCATACATACACACATACTCTTACTCCATACATATACACTTACTCCATACATACACACATACACTTACTCCATATAACTTACTCCATACACATACACTTACTCCATATGACTTTTTATCCCTACTAGGAGAAAACACTCCCTTCCCCCCCCTTAATAATAATGCGTGAAAGAGTATGTGGAGTAGGGGGTAGGGAATCTTTGTTAATATAAAAAAAAAAAAAAAAAAAAAAAGGTAGATGTTGTACAATATTCAGTCCAGTATTCTAAAAAATAAATAAATATAATATGAGAAGACAAATAGCGGGATAAGGAAGGGTGTCGGGAGATTGGCGTGTCAGATTAATTCCTTAACATTAATAAAACACAGAGGAGACGCAGAAGGAAATAAGAAGGGAATAACAAAATACTGGTGAGCACAGGAGACTTCTTTGCTACATAACATAAAACGAATAATACTAAACACAGTGTGGCGGATGAACACTGGAAGAGGAAGAAGGAATTATACAGCCGGTTTCGTTGGCAAAACCCACTATACAGCATTCCAGACTAAAAAATGAAAGGGTTAACAAGGAAGGAGGTACCGGGGGAAGATTATGAAGGCCACAACAGAGGGTACAAGAGACCTTTACTGTGTACCGTGTGTGGGAGGTACAGTCACAATCCAAAGTTTGTATCCAGGACTTGTTGAAAGTTCGAATAATTTGACATACTAGTGAACCAAATTACACCTTTTACTGTTTTATATTTGCTTGATACATATTTTGGATTGCGAGTGTACAGTCCTAGTCAATAGTTATTTTTTATATCTATCTATTAGACTTTAAGCCAATGTACAGGATTAATATCTATCTCAGGACAGTGAATTTTTATATACGGCGGAGGCGGCGGCGGCGGTGGCAGCGGCGGGGCGGCGGGGCGGCGGCGGCGGTGGCAGCGGCGGGGCGGCGGCGGTGACGACGACGAAAAAAAATTAATAAATAAAAATAAAAATAATAATAAAAAAAATATATATAAAAAAAAATTAGCAAAAAAAAATGTTAATTATTACAAAAAAAATAATTTAAAAAAATACATATATATTATTTAAAAAAAAAAAAAAAAAAAAAAAAAAAAACGGTGGCGGCGGCGGCGGCGGTGGTGCAGCGGCGGCGGCGGCGGGGCGGCGGCGGTGGCGGAGCGGCGGTGACAAGTTTCTTCTTTTTAAGAATATATTGTATGAAGGCGAATGAAATACAAGCCGTAAAGATGCCACAGACTGTATATGTTTCATGACATTATTGCCAATACACTTTCACACTTACTGTGGTATTTTTTATTTACATACGTCATTTCAAGTACCGAGAATAATTCCATTTTATTTATAAATCCACTTATTTTAACACTTGTATGATTTAGTGTGATATTTTTGTCAATGCAAGAGTGTTGTATGTGTTACTGAAGATCGTTTTCTGAGTTGGTGAGTTGGTAATAGTTACTCTGGATAAACTCGAGCTGTGATTGGCTCAAATTTCGCCCTACGTATGTAATGAGTTAACCTTGGTAAATATGCAGGAGGGTATAAGGGAGGCCTTGGTTGGGTTTTCATTGTCTTTCTTCCCATTTATATACAATAAAAGACTACTATCATTATAATAAGTCATATGTACATACACATGTACATAATATATACATGTGTATTTATATATGTAAACAATCTGTACTGAAATAAAAGGCTAGGAAGTTAATGTTTGTAGTCTGGCTATTGTTTTCATACGGCCGATCACTGACATTTCGCTGCAAGATGGCGCCCAGCAGAGCGGTTGTCCAAACTCTTCTATTCTACGGCTCTGACTCTTTTACCCTTCCCCTTCCCCTTCCCGTCCCTCACCTCCTTATCCACTCACTAAAACGCTCCAACACGGCATCCGGCACGTCGAGGGTAGGGAGGTGGAGGTGGGGAGAAGGAGGGGAGAAGGTAAGAGAAGGTGGTGGATGAGGAGAGGTAGAGGGAGGAGGAAAGGAGGGGGATGAGGGGGAAGAAGGTACGGAGAGGGGAGGGGAGGGGGAAGGGGGAAGGAGGAGAATATAATGAGAGAATGGAAGGAGAAAGGGAGATATGGGAGGGAAGAAAAGGACAGTGATAAGGAAAAAAAATAGACGTTTATAAAGGGGGAAAAGATGGAAAAGATGAAGAAAGGACGAAGAATAAGGAGAGGGTGAAGAAGGAGGAGAAGGTGAAATGAAAGGAGAGGAGGAATAAAGGAGGATGATCATAGGATAGAGATACAAAGTGAGAGGAAGGAAGATAAACAGAGGAGGTAGAGAATAGGTGGGAGGGAGAGGAGGAGGAGGAGGAGGAGGAGGATGTAATAAAGGGAAGAAAGAGAATTAGGGAATGGTGAGAAAGAAAAGAAACGGGAAAGGGTAGAAGAAAATAAGAAATGATTTATATCGTGGTTATGTTCTGAAGGTGAAAAATAAAGCAGAGATGAGGATGGAAAGACAAATGGAAATATTATTAAAAAGGGTAAGAGGTAATATATAGAGACAAAGAGGGAAATAAATGGAATAGAAAAGGAGAGAAATAAAGGGGTATTTTCGAACAGGAGGTGGAAATACAGAAATAAAGATGGAGATGTAGGGAACAGAAAGGAGAAAAACCATCGTGGGAGAAAGATAGGTAGGCTAGAGGTGAGGTATGGATGTGAGGTAGGTGTAGAGATGAGGTAGGGATGTCACTGAGGTAGGTGTAGAGATGAGGTAGGGATGTGAGGTAGGTGTAGAGATGAGGTAGGGATGTGAGGTAGGTGTAGAGATGAGGTAGGGATGTGAGGTAGGTGTAGAGATGAGGTAGGGATGTGAGGTAGGTGTAGAGATGAGGTAGGGATGTGAGGTAGGTGTAGAGATGAGGTAGGTGTTAAGGTAAGCATATGTACACAATACCGACCCATTGTTTACATCCCACGGCAGAGTTATCAACCTGAGTCAAACACCTTTATTATACCCCAACCAGCCCTTATCACCTACACATATATATACACGATTACACTACACACGAAGACTGTACACACACACACACACACACATACTTATTTACACACACACACATAGTTATTTACACACACACACACATAGTTATTTACACACACACATAGTTATTTACACACACACACACATACTTATTTACACACACACATACTTATTTACACACACACGCACATACTTATTTACACACACACGCACATACTTATTTACACACACATACACACACACTTACTCAACTACTCAATACGCCAGAAGTCATCAGTTACTAAACCCAATTGATGTAATGTCATATATATTATATTACATGAAGTATTGCAAACTTACAATGCTTCTATTGTTATGTTAAACTCGCCCACCAGCAATATTTCACACAACTTTCAATGAAGGGGGTAAATCACATTATGCTTGATATAATGTTCTTACAAGTGCATGCATACCAAGCACTGATAACTAACTGTCTCTACTTTATCTTCGGTATATTCAAGTATGCAGTGCTTTCTTTCCCTATCTCACAGTAAAATAACTTGATACATTTTAGCCCTCTCCTATATACTGTACACTGGGAATAAGAGATGTATTCTATATAAGGTTGAACTATGTATCTTCTATTAATGGTGAACAAAGCTTAATTAAATATATCGTTCGTCATTTCACACTGTGTCGTTTCCAGTCAGACATGCACAGCAGCTTTTTTCATTTTTTTATTCTAGTGTTCAAGTTTTTTATGCTTTAACTCTTATAAAAAAAACTACAATAGATGACCGTAATCGCAACTGGGGAACCTTTTAATTAAGACCTGAATGACAGAGAACGATTAATAAATTTGATAAAAACTATAATCCTACAATCCAATGCATTAAAAAAATATATATATATATAAATCCATTGCAGGCCAAGGAAGAGAAAGTGGCGACATTCTCAACTATCACGACTAAAAAGCAGAACGTATATACTTGATACAGTGACTACATTAATCATAACAGCACGAACATTGAAGAGACAGAAGGGAAGTAAGTAAGTGCATAGTTTCAGAGGTACCGGTTACTCACAGAGTGGTGCTTGGTGGGTGCCAGGTGGAACTTGTCTCATACAGGTACAGTACAGCTCCGGACCAAATAAAACAAGACACACACACTTTGAAACAGAGTGAACAGACCCCTCATCAAGCGTAGGAAAGGCGCCCTGGCATGCACTACACACACAGCGTCTTATTCCGGTTCAAGTGTGTGTGCCTGTTTCATGAGTCCGCGACTGTACAGCTTCGAAAAAAAAAAAAAAAAAAAAAAAAAAAAAAAAAATACACCATTGAAACGAACCCTCATCGAATGTGGGGCAGGAAGCGACAACATTGTGTGTACTGAAGAGACGCGTCCTGTCCTATGCCTGATGATGATGGGGGTCTGTTTCTGGTGTTTGTCCGTAGCTGTACTTACAAGGCACTGCGGCGAGACTACACAGTACATACCTGCAAAGAAAGAAGAAAAATTTACCGTGAGTTTCTGCTTTCAATTAATGTAAAACAAATGCAAGCTGTAAACTATATAATATTATAATCCTTTCCCCTAAGGAGCAGAAGGACCACGTAAACAGAAGGACCGATATAGATTAATGAGATGGGAGGGAAAAACAGAAGGACCAATAATAGATAATGAGATGGGAGGGAAGAACAGAAGGGATAATGGAATGCAAGGGAAAACTGAGGGTGCCTAAGAAGAGGAAAGGGAGGAACAATAAAGCAAAATACCGCAAAGTTGTAATAGAACGCGGGAGGAAGAAGCAGAACTAGAGGAAATAAATAATAAAAAATCATATAAAGGAAATACAACAACAGAAGGCAAATAAATATCAATGGGAGGAGGAACATACAACAGGTGAAGAAATGTGTAACAGCAACAGTAGGAGCATAACATAACAACAGGAAGATGATGAGGATGAGAACAGTAGCGAGGGAAGTCTAAAGCAGAGCGGGAGAAATGGGAAAGTAATTATGGGAAGAGGAAGTTGAGGGTCGCGAAGAAGGGGTGTTTGAAGAAGGTGAGAGGGGCGGGGGGCAGGATATTAGGTCAGAAGGGCAGGGTCAGAGGCGCTGGGATGGAGGGCTGTTAGAAGGAAGGGAGGAAGGGCTGTTATGGATGGGAAGAGGAGGAGGCCTTATGATAATTTTGGGAACGTGGGAAGAGGAGTAGAGCATTGTCGACGAATTGAATACATGTGATTCGTCAAACTGGATCACATAAACGACCACCTGTACTGAGGTATGACTGTTTTTTGGCTAAGTCTGGAAGTGTGATTTACCCTAAGTTCTCCATATAACTCCCTGACCCATACATATTATCATTCCAGCTCTACAAACTGGTGAGAACATATTACCACGAAACAATGAGAGGGTAAAAACACATTCCACACAGACCGCAGAGAACGAGGTGCCACGAGTCCCAAGGTTTGGCTCGCACTTGTCCTTGACCACACACACTTAAATACAAAGTCAGCAAATGCCTCCTACCTACAGGTTGGCTCATTAGCAACGTTTTGTTCGACTGGTGATATTCTCTGTGTTGTTAGGACCGTCCACCCTGCTGGTATAGGTGTATACATATAGAAGTTGTGTCTATAATTTATATGAACCTATCAATCAATGGATTTAATGAACATAACTTCTACAGTACACCTACACACATTGATGGTGTGGGACTGGTTGGCTTCAAGAGTATAGGGCTAATATAATTTTATTGCACTAACTGCTCATCTCCATTTTTTTCTATTCTGTCTTCTTTTCTTTAGGGTGAATTCATGGGGTCCTTGAATTGATAGAATTCTCTCCCAGCTTTGTGTATCTAGTCTCTTTTAATAATAATAATAATAATAATAATAATAATAATAATAATAATAATAATAATAATAATAACAATAATAATAATAGCAGGCTGGCTGGTATTCGCAACACAGAGAATATCGCCAGAGAAGAATATTTAGTATCGAGCCACACGAACATAGATGTCATTCATACTGTACACAAAAGTTTGTTTGTTTTTTATATATGTTCCGACACTGGACATAGGCTTCATCAAGCCCGTTACCATGGCTCAGGTCAACTGCTACTCACACACATACACACACACACACACACACCTCACGACTTCCGTGGTACAATACAGTCATAAACCGTTAACTTTTCTTTCATCACTTGTAACAAAGACACCTACGATGAATTGTAATTACGGTACAAACATCTGCACAGATGTATAAATACATGGATGGACATAGTCATACATACTTAGTAATTGTGCATGCATAATGTATGAGGTATCCACATGTTCAAGCGCCTATCATACATATTTGTTCACACACGCACACACACACACACACACACACACACACACCACTTAAGCACACATACCGGCACTGCTGGAGAGACACTTGACTGACAGAAACCTTTAGCGATAAGACATCACTTTGTTGACAACTGCTTGGTGATGACAGAACACTTTGCTGATAGACTGAGATGCTGATAAAACCGCGTCAACAGAATACTTTCCTAAAACAACACAACGCTTTGGTGAAGGGAAAATGCCGACAATAGTATGTCTATATTCACTTTTGTCCACTAAGATACTGTACGTTTTACCTAACCAATTATCACCGAACTTTAATTGACCTAACCTAACCTAATCTATCCTTTTCTTTGACTACCATAATCTATCATTTTCTTTACCTACCCTAATCTATACTATTTTTTTACCTAACCTAATATATCCATTTCTGTACCTAACCTAATATATCCTTTTCTTTACCTAAGTTAATCTATCCTTTTCTTTACCTACCCTAATCTATCCTGTTTTTTACCTAACCTAATCTATCCTTTTCTTATCCTAACCTAATCTAATCTAATCTTACCTAACTTATCCACCCTTGCTTCAAATAACGTCAAGTAGGAAAAATAACAACTAATATAGAATAACACTGTCAGTATAACCAGTAGGAACAACCACCCTAACAGTCAGTGCCTTCAGGAGTAACATATCCACCACCACCAAAACAGCACCTTCAGTATAGTTACGCCAACGTGACGCCGCGGCCTCCCACCCATTATCACCATTACGACGTCCTCTCCCTCCACCGCCAACAGAAAATTGCATTACTTAGTCCGCGGTTATAATGTGATGTGTGTGTAAATAGTCCTTCCTTTATTTCCTTCTTTTATCCCTTCTTTCTGTCTTTTTTCTTTTTTCCTTTTTTCCCTCCTTTCTTTCTTTTCGTTTTCACCATCACCATTACTACCACTAATATATAAGTAAACAGCTCTGGTTGAAGCTTTGAACACTCCACCAATTCACCAACGAACTACAGTAATTCCAATGGAAATCTTTTTTTACTGTATCTATAGGTATTCGAAGCACACCTACATGGATACTTAATAGGGCTCGTGATTGTACAGTACGTGGATGGTCATTGTAATATCCACATCAGTGTTGTATTAAGTTCTATAATTCAGACACTCACTCATTCACTCATTCACTCACTCATCACCACTATACGACTCCTGCCTTACTCACTCTCTGTTGATCACTCCTATCGCCCTAATTCATTCATTCACTCATAATCTTTAATAATTCTTTCATGTTGCGTCTCTGTCTCTCCTTCCTTCACTCACTCGCTCACTCCATCACTACTACGGTTCCTCATCTCTCATACTCTTCTATAATAACTATCCCTCGTACCCTCATTCCCTCATTACAATCTTTTATTCTCTCACGTGTCCATATATACCACTCTCCTACCCTCAATCACTCAACCACAATCACAGTTTCTCTCCAATACATAATTATATCCCTTCAGTATCACACATCCATTTCCTTCTTCGAAAAACTTCCTTCTATCATTTTTATCATTGATCCAGGTGAGATAAATTGGGTATATATCCTTTCCTCTGTCTGTCTTTCCTTCAGTTTGCTTCTTCTTTCATTACTCCTTTTGTTAGTATCCTTCTCCTTCTCCTTCTTCTCCTTTTCTCCTCGATCTCCCTTTTCTTCTCCTTCTCCCTTTCCTTCTCCTACTCCATTTCCCTTTCCTTCTCCATCTCCTTTTCTTCCTCCATCTCCCTTTTCTTCTCCTCCTCCATCTCCCTTTCTTCCTCCTCCATCTCCCTTTTCTTCTCTTCCTCCATCTCCCTTTCCTTCTCTTCTGTTACGTATCGCTCATCACTCACTGTCCTTATCACTGCTCTTCGTCTCTCTCTCTCTGTGTCTTTGTCTGCCCTTCTATCTTACCATCTGTCTCTCTTTGTCTCTCTCTCTCTTTTCGCATTACCCATTTTTTATTTACATTTATCTCTTTGCTTCTATTCCTCTTTTAAAATCAAACTTGCTCCTTTTCTTTTATTCATTCCCATTCCGTATTATTGTTTTCCTGTTCTCTTTCTTTTCCTTCCTTTCCTTCCTGTTTTTTTCTTGTGTTCTCTTGTTGTTTTCCTTCTTTCAGTTGCATTTATATTTCTTCCTTTCCTCTTTTCGTTCATGTCCATCTATCCCTTCCCTTCTCTCTCTCACTTCTTTACTCTTTTTTCCTTTTCTATCCCCTGCTTTCTGATCTAATTATCTTTGTTTTTCGTCTCTCTCTCTCTCTCTCTCTCTCTCTCTCTCTCTCTCTCTCTCTCTCTCTCTCTCTCTCTCTCTCTCTCTCTCTCGTATTGGTGTGGTGAGAAATGTCAGGTCCTTCATACATCAATATTTATTTTCCCAGCTTTCACATTCTCCCATGCAGTCTCCCCCCCCCCCCTCTCTCTCTCTCTCTCTCTCTCTCTCTCTCTCTCTCTCTCTCTCTCTCTCTCTCTCTCTCTCTCTCTCTCTCTCTCTCTCTCTCTCTCTCTTTATCACCTAGCACATACCTGAACCTCTGTCTATCTCTACCTGCATGTCTTCTTATCTCCGTTTCTCCCTTTCCCATCATTATCTCCTGTTTGCCTCTCCTATCCTTTATCTCATCTATAATATTGTCTTTTCCCAGGCTTCACTCTCTTCCCAATTTTTCCACCACTTTTCTCATTTTTATCCCTCTCTTGTGAACGTGTATATGAGAGTTGGAGGCTTCTGATTCCTCCTGTCTATGCCATGAAACACGCTCCTTCCCTATATAGGTGGTGTTTCGTGACAATATTTGAAGGATTCACTTCTCTATAGTTTTCTTATCTTTATGTTTATTTCCCATCATTCTTAATCCGCACTCATTTATTTGGCTTATCTTAATAAATTGTCTTTTCCTTTCGTTTATCACGTTTATATCATACAATATCACGTATCTATTCCCCCCCCTTCTTCTTTTATCTGTTTCCTTTCTTATCTCTGTCTCCTCTCCTATCTATCTTAAATATACACTCCTTTTCTCCCTCTTTCCTCTATCTATTTCCCTTATCTTTCACTATCTGCTGCTAATTGTATTTCCTTTCCACTTCATTCTTCACATTTTCTTCTGTTCACACGGATTTCTTCTCTCCTCCTCCTTTCCCACCCTCCTTCTCCATCTCTTTCTCTTCCACTTCTTTCTTCATTCACTCAAAATATTCTAGACGCCACCCGTGCGTCAACAAGCCTGGGAGGGGGGGAGGGGGGTGTTCTGAATTGCCTAACGTTCCCCCAGCAACTGCAAGATACTTTTTCTCATAATCTTATTCTCAACTTTTTACTTCCACTTCAAGCTTGTCTTATTTTATCGTCACCACCGTCATTAATATCACAGTCTCCTTCCTTCATTCTTTTATTCATTCATTTCTTAGTTTTTCTATTTATTTCTTCCTCTTTCTTCCCTTTCATCACACCCTCTTTCCTTCCTCCTTCCATTTTCTATTTCTTTTTAACTCCTTCCTTTCTTTCCTTCTTTTATCCCTTCTTTCTGTCTTTTTTCCTTTTTTCCCTCCTTTCTTTCTTTTCGTTTTCACCATCACCATTACTACCACTAAACCATTTCCGATCTTTATCCCTTCCCTTCCCTTCCCTTCCCTTCCACCTCGACCCTCACGATTACACCTTCCCATCCCTGACCCTATATACAAAACCCTTTCTTTCCTACCTCTCTTCCTCCTCCGTCTCCTTTCCTTTCCACCACCTTCATTTCTCCTCTTCCCTCCTCACACACTTCCATACTTTCGTTCCTCCTTTCCCTTCCACCTTTTAACTCTTTTCCATTCCCTTTTTTTTATTTCTCCCTCACACTCCTATTCTTTCGTTCCCTTTCCCATTCATTCTTTCTCCTTTTCATTCCATTTCCCATCCCCTCCATACATCTTCCTTACTCACACAATCCCATCCTTTTGTTTCTCCTATCCCATCCTTCTCTCCTCTCCCTTCCATCTCCCTTTCTTCCCCCCTCCTCCTCCCTTTCATCTCCTTATCTTCCCTCCTCCTCCTCCTCTTTCTCCCTCACACACACACACTCCCATTTTTTCATTCCCCTTTCCCCACCATCCTTCCCTTCGCAGCTCCAAACCATCCTTCTCAATTCTCCCACCCCCCTCACCATCCTATTATCATCCCTTTCCAACTTTTCATAGTGTGCCTTCATCATTATCACTTCATCTACTGTATATATCCCATCTTTCCTTCCTTTCACCATACTACTACCACTTCATCTATATATCCCATCTTTCCATCCTTTCACCATACTACTACCACTTCACCTATATATCCCATCTTTCCTTCCTTTCACCATACTACTACCACTTCATCTATATATCCCATCTTTCCTTCCTTTCACCATACTACTACCACTTCATCTATATATCCCATCTTTCCTTCCTTTCACCATACTACTACCACTTCACCTATATATCCCATCTTTCCATCCTTTCACCATACTACTACCACTTCACCTATATATCCCATCTTTCCATCCTTTCACCATACTACTACCACTTCATCTATATATCCCATCTTTCCTTCCTTTCACCATACTACTACCACTTCATCTATATATCCCATCTTTCCATCCTTTCACCATACTACTACCACTTCATCTATATATCCCATCTTTCCTTCCTTTCACCATACTACTACCACTTCACCTATATATCCCATCTTTCCATCCTTTCACCATACTACTACCACTTCACCTATATATCCCATCTTTCCATCCTTTCACCATACTACTACCACTTCATCTATATATCCCATGCATCTTTCCTTCCTTCCTTTCACCACCAACCTTCATCATTTTCCCTTCCCATTCTTCATTCATTTTGTACCTTATTAACCTTTTATCACCTTTCTCTCCCCTCCATCACTTTCTTCGTTTCCTTCCTCCCTCCCTCCCTCGCCCTCTCACCTCTTTCTTCCCCCCCCTTCCTTCTCACCTCTTTCTTCCCCCCCTTACTTCATTTTTTTCTTCCCACCTTCTCCCACATCCTTCCATACAACATCCTCATCCTTTCACACTTCCACCAACCCATTCCTCACCCATGGATTTTCCTATCCCTCCTCTGTCATCCCTCTCTCCATCCATCCATCCATCCATCCTTCATTACTTACTTATTTACTTTAATTATCCTTTCCTCACTCACGCCATCTCCTCCTTCTCTCCCTCTATCTTTCTTTCATCCTTAAAATCTATCTTCTTTCTCTCTATCCTTTCCTAATACGCACTATCTCCTCTCTCTCTCTCTCTCTCTCTCTCTCTCTCTCTCTCTCTCTCTCTCTCTCTCTCTCTCTCTCTCTCTCTCCTCCTCCTTTCATCCACACCATCTCCTCTCACTCCACTGCCATATCATCTCTCCCTCCCTCTCCCCCCTTTCCCCCCCACACCATCAACCTTCCCAAGCCACCCCCCTCCAAGGTTTCCCAGGCACCCCCCCACTTCCCACCCCCTGGCCTCAAGACGCTCCCACGCTGATCACTCGAGGAACAAGTGCGGGCGGTGGCCGTGTCGCTCCCCCCCTAACCCCCAACTCCCGCCCCGCCCCACGCTTCCCCCCCCATCACACTTCCATCCCATCCCCCCCCCCCCGCCGCCCCCCCCACTTCCATCCACGCTTATTCACGCTATTTCCATTTCTCCTCTTCCTCTCCTCTCCTCCTTATTTACGTTATTTCCATTTCTATATATCTCCTCCCACTTTTTCCAACTCCTTATTCACGCTATTTCCCTTCCACAATTTCTCTCCCCCCCTCTTCACCTCCTCCTTATTCACGCCATCTACCTCTCCCCCCTTTCTCATCCCATTGTACTAATTTTACTTGCTGACTGTCAACCGCCTAATCCATCTCAACTTATCCTACCCCTCAATCCCCTTCCTCCTCCTCCTCCTCCTCCTCCTCTTCCATATCACCAACAAACACTGCTGACTCTTGTTTCTTTCCCCTTCCCTTCCCCTGGTTACTCCTTCCCCTTGTCCCACTCCCCAACCTCCATCCAATTTGACGCTAAATTTATCCATCTATCCATCCCATTCATCCCCCTTCCTCCCCTCTATTGCCTAAACCCCTCCCCCCACTATTTCCCTATTTCCCTCCCCTTCCATCTCTCTTTCTACCCCCAACCAATTCGACACTGACTTTACCTTCCCCCCACACCACCACTACCCTCCTCCTCCCCCCCACACGTCCCCCCCCCGCCACCACTAACCCCTCCCCCCCCTCCTTCCCCACATTGGACTGGCTGGCGACACTAATTACTTCTTCTTTGAGGGAGAAGGCAATTGGGGGTCTGAAGGGAGGGGAAGGAAGGGAGGGGAAGGAGGGGAAGGTGGAGGGGGACTGGGTTCTTTGTCTTGAGGGTTGATCGTGAGTTGTTTTCCCCCTCTCCTTCCACCCCCTCCCCCCTCCCCACCCACCCACATTGTCACCCGCACCCCAACTCACACACCACACACACACACACACAGACAGACACTCATCCACCTCCACACTTTACATACACACACACACACACACACACACAGACACACACTCATCCACCTCCACACTATTCATACACATACACACACACACACACACATTCATGTACATTTTCACCTACATGCACTATTTTATTCCACATTTCCATCTATACTTTTACACACACCTTCTCACCACAATCACAGTCTCACTCACACCTTAATTAATCCAATACCACTCCCCCTTAGTTCCATCCACTCACAATCTCACACAAAATTCACAACCTCTCATGGTATCACACACACACACACAACAGTCCTCTATCTTCACACATACACACACACACACACACACACACCAGTCCTCTATCTTCACACACACACACACACAAAATTCACAGCCTCTCATGGTATCACACACACACACACATACACATACACACAAAATTCACAGCCTCTCATGGTATCACACACACACACACACACATAAACACACACACACACATACACACAAAATTCACAGCCTCTCATGGTATCACACACACACACACACACACACAAACACACACTAATATCTATCAGTATCAGTTCACACATGCTACCTTCTCTCTCTCTCTCTCTCTCTCTCTCTCTCTCTCTCTCTCTCTCCTGACACACACACACACAAATGTTTTAATGCTGACACTGGACATACCGTACCCCATCCTGACCCGACCCCGACCTGCCTCACGACCTGCTGACACAAGGACATGAGGGCCTGACGCAACACACACACACACACACACACACACACACACACACACACATATATCAGTACCAGTCCTCTATCTTCACACACACACACACACACACACACACACACACACACACACACACATATATATCAGTACCAGCCCTCGATCTTCTTCTCTCTCTCTCCCTCTCTCTCTCTCTCTCTCTCTCTCTCTCTCTCTCACACACACATACACACACCAATACCACTCCTCCATTTTTACACACACACACACACACACACACACACACAGAAATTATCTATGATTTCTTTTGTGTCAATTAAGTATTTTTATTGGTAAGTGAGACGTTTGAAAATTATGTGTAGTAACTGTATCTTATTCGGTCGCCTGTCCGTTGGAACCGTTAACAGTAAGACGCGCCAGGTTTAAATTTAAATATTCAAACGTTGTGGCGGATGAAAAATGGAAAAAAAATATGAGGAGATATATGATTGGTAAGGAGGTGGTGGGTAGAGAGAACAGGGGGAGAATGGAAGGAAGATGAAGGAAGTAGAGAGGAAGAGAAGAATGATAAGGGTAGGAGAAAAGAAACGGAATGTAGGAAGATAAGGGAAGAAAAAGAGGAAGATAAACAGGAGGAGAGAAGAAGGGAAGAGATATGACAAGGAGAGACGAATATGGAGATAAGAAGGGGCGAAAAGAAAAAAATTATGAATGTGAAGTGATGGGAATAAGGAAGAATAATAAAATAAATAAAGAAAAAAGAAAGAAAAAAAGTGAGATTATACGAAAAGTGAAAGGAGATGAAGGAAGGACAAGAAAGCAATGTAGATGTAGGTAGGAGACAAGAAAGGAAGGGAAATGAAAGTAAATAAAAGGAATAAAGTAAAAGATATAAACAGAATAAAAATAATAGATGGGAAATGGAATTGGAGAGAAAATGGGACGTAAGATGAGGAGAGAGAAAAGCGAGAGATGTGATAAAAAAAAAGGCTATATATAGAGAGGAAGGAAAATACGAGTAAATTAAAGCAAAAGTTATAAACGGAAGAGAAAAGTTGAATGGGAAATAAAAACGAGAGAGAAAATGGAAAGGAAGAAAACGAGGGTGAGAAAATAAGTTAGGGTCCTGACTAGTGGAGGGAAGGTCAAGGGAAGGAAGGAAGGAGGGACACGGGACCAGCGAGGTGCTAACAGAAACCTGAAGGAAGGGCAGGAGGGACGGTGGCGGTGCTAATAAGTCACTGGGCACTTAAGTCACACGCCTCCAGCCATGGTGGGTACTATAGGGGCACGCTGGTGGTGGTGGTGGTGGGGAGGGGAGGAATGCTGGGAACAGAGGATGGTAGTAGAAGGACAGTGAAATGCTTGGATACCAGTCGAGGTGATATGGGTAGGAGGATATGAGTAAAAGAGTATGAGTAGGGGAAGGACAGTGAAAAGCTTGGATACCAGTCGAGGTGATATGGTAGGAGGATACAAGCTGGGAACTGAGGATGGGTAGTGGAAGCACAGGACAGAGAAATGCTTGGATACCGGTCGAGAGGATATGGATTGATCGATATGAGTAAGAGAGGATCATACCCTTGGGGATGGATGGGGAAATGGTGAGGATGGTAAGTAAATATGGGTAACTGGGGAGGGATGGGGAAATGGTAAGTAAGGATAAGGGCATGGCGAAATATAGGGGAAAGACGACGAAGAAAAATAATTACTGATGATGGTGTAGATCAGGAAACAGAACTGGGGTGGCCTGGACAGTTGATGAAAAGTGACAGGGAAGGAAGGAAGGAAGGCCAAGGGGACGTGGCAAACAATGGGTGAGAAGTGGCCATGGTGGGGGTTGGGGGAAACAAAAAAAAAGTGTGCTGGAACATATCACTAAGGAGGGTTGACAGTTGGTGGGTAGAGCCTGGAAGGAAGGAAGGAAGGTAGGGGGAAAATAACTTATAATAGGAATGGGTAAGAGCTGTTGAGAAAATGGCTCTGGGAAAATGGGTAAGTCAGAGTATAATTTTATAGGGCTGGGAAAATTTGGGGAGATAATGAACGGAAGTGAAAATTAAATCCTTTTGAGATGCATGGGTAATTTAGCTGTTCCTTGAAGCTCGCAGTTCGTTTACAAGAGGGAACTACTAACCCTCACCACGTAGTTCAAGAGCAATGAAGAAATTCGAACTCGTGCTAAACAGTGTGAGGTGAGAAGATTACCACTGCACTAATCAAAAGAAAGTGGCCAGCGTGTGGATTTCATAATAAGGCTTTGCGGTGAACAGTTTATGGATAAGGGGGAAGACTGTAGTTAGCTATATATAAAGCTGTGTGTGTGGAGGGCTGGTAAGGCTATGGGCAGAGGAAGAAAAGTGTGGTAAGGGTATGGCAAATGATGAAAAGGTTTGTATAAGGGTATGGGTAGATGAAGAGAAGGTTGGTAAGGGTATGGGGAGATAAATAAAGGGTTGGTAAAGGTATGGTAAAAGAAAGAAAGGGTTGGTAAGGTTATGGGGAGAGTAAGGAGGTGGTGGTAAGGTTATGGGGAGAGTAGGCTATATGATTAAGAGAAATAGATGTCTGGCGTGGACTATGGGAAGAGGAGAGGAGAGGAGGGGTGGACTTGTGAGGGGCTCATGGAGGGGCGGGGGACTATAAACAGTAATGCGTCAGAGGGCAGAAGGAGGAAGAAGAGGTGGATGAGAGGAGAGGGAGAGACCGGAGGAGGAGAGGGGAGGGGAGGGAGAGGCCGGAGGAGGAGAGGGGAGGGGAGGGAGAGGCCGGAGGAGGAGAGGGGAGGGGAGGGAGAGGCCGGAGGAGGAGAGGGGAGGGGAGGGAGAGGCCAGAGTAGGATGGGAGGGGAGGTAGAGGCCAAAGGAGGATGGGAGGGAGTTAACCCGTGACTCCGAGCTGTGACTGGGAGTGGTGGGGGTGGGAGTGTGTGGGTCGAGGGTGAGAGTGTGGGGGTCAGGGGTCGTGTTGCTGACAGGGCAGGTGGGGGCTACACTCCTGCCATTATTATTGTTTTCATTCATTTTATTTTACTGCATAGTATTATATCTTTTTCATCTTCACCTTCCCTTCTTTTTTCGGCTCCTCCCTTCTTTTTTTCATCTTCATCTTTTTTTATATAATTATTCATTATTCTCAGGCTGTTTTCATTCATTCACTACCTTTCGTCTCTTCCTTTTTTTTCTTTCATTCTCACATTCATTTTTTCTGTCTACTCTTCCTGCCTTCTTATTCACTGTTCCCTATATACCCTTCTCTTTCCTTTGCCATCTGCTTCTCTTTCTACATCCTCCTTCACCTTTCTCTCTCTCTCTCTGTTATTCTACTCCATTTTCATTCTCCTTCAGCCTCCCTCTGTCATTCCTCTTCATCTATTTATCTCCAATCCTCTTCCTCATACTCCTCTATGTACCGTACTTCTAATCCTAACTCTTCTGCTACTCCTCCTCCTCCTCCTCCTCCTCCTCCTCCTCCTCCTCCTCCTCCTCCTCCTCCTCCTCCTCCTATTCCTACTCCTCCTCCTCTACCGCCAGGAGAAGAAAGGACGAAGACGAATGGCTTGAGGATGAAAGAAGACAACCCTAAGAAGACTTTGTAATTAAGAATGTATTAGAGAAGTGGGAGGAATAGTAAACAATGGAGAAATAGAGGGAGAGCAAAGAAGAAAATAGAGGGAGAGTAAAGAAGGAAATAAAGGAAGGAAAGCACGGAGGAAGCATATGGTAAGCACGAAGGAAGTAGTGGGAAAATACGAATTAAAAACAAAAACAGAAGGAAGGCACGAAGGAAACAGGAGGAAGTCACGAAGAAAAAGGCACAGAAGGAAAGTACGAAAAAAGAAACACAAGGAAGGCACGAAAAACACACACACACACACACACACACACACACACACACACACACACACACACACACACACACACACACACACACACACACACAGAAGGAAAGCACGAAGGAAATAGAGAGAAAGGAGGGGGAAGAAAGGAGAGACTAACCACCAAGACAAGACAAGACAAGACAAGACGGCAGGTAGGCAGGCAGGTTGAGGGAGTGTGGGACCATGAGCAATTAAGAATACATTTACAGTGAGAGCGCTGGTCCGGGAGTGATTAGCGAGACCCTTCTTCTGTGATCTCCGGTGATGGTGGTGGAGGTACTGTATGTAGCCTTCACGTTCCCACCACCGGGGAGTGTACGGTAGGTTAGGTTCAGTCACGATCAAAAGTCCGGTGGAAGGTATATGAACGTGAGTCATACATACACGTACACTCCTCCATACATAGACGTACTGTACACTTCTCCATACATGTACTCACTCACACATGTACACTCCTCCATACATGTACTCACACACGTACATTCCTCCATACATGTACACATACACGTACACTCCTCCATACATGTACTCACAATTAAATGTTCTATTGTATAACACACACACACACACAAGGAAAGGCTAAAAATCAACCGTAGACTAATAACAAAACTATAATAGCAATAATTTACCCACGATAATAACCAAGGCTGGAATAATCGTAAAAGTGCTACAAATTATGAGACTATTGCAACATTAACAATAATAATACTTTACGTCTAATGACAGGAGCTGCATACGTCTACAAATGAAAGACAAATGCAGTGTCGTTGTTCTGTCCGATAATTATTTACATACAACGAATTATTATTAACCTTAGGCTATACTGCTCTTCAATCCGTGGTGGTGTGCTTCGTTGATTATCGCACGATTTCACCAGCTTTCTTGGACGCAACTTTAGATTTTCATTTTCCAGCCACGTGCCTTACTAAGTATCCAGGTTGACTTCCCCCATTTCAGGAGACGAAAGCCCGGTATACTGTATGTATGAATGGATGTCTGTTTCGAAAAGCCTGATAGGGAATTAATTAAAAGAGCTACAGGAAGTACAAGATTGGATTAGCTTTATAATTAATTTTCACTGGTAACTTCAACGACACTTGGATACTTATTATGGTTCGTGTCTGTAGCCTACACACACACACCCCGTTACACACGTAGGCTACACACCGGTACAATAAACTTCACAGGGTGTACGTGTGATGCTATGGTGTGGGAGATTCGGAAAAAAAAAACCTACCATACTATAGCATCACTATCTCCGTGGCAGCGTTAAGACAAAATAATTAACTGTTTCTTTACGTTAGAGAAAAAAAAAATAAAACAGTAGCCATTTCTTTTTTTTTTTTTTTTTTTTTTTTTACTGAGAAAGATAAAGACAAAATTAAATTAACTTTTTCTGTATCTTAGTCTTAGAGAAAAAAACAAAAACACAGTGGCCATTTCTATTCCTTTTTTTTTACTATACTGAGATAAAAGACAAAATAAAATTAACTGTTTCTATATCTTAATGTTAGAGAAATAAACGATTTTTTTTTTTTACTGAGAAAGATGAAGACAAAATTAAATGAACTTTTTCTGTATCTTAGTCTTAGAGAAAAAAACAAAAACACAGTGGCCATTTCTATACATTTTTTTTCTATACTGAGAAAAAAGATAAAATAAAATTAACTGTTTCTATATCTTAATGTTAGAGAAATAAACGATTTTTTTTTTTTTTTTTTTTTTTTACTGAGAAAGATGAAGACAAAATTAAATGAACTTTTTCTGTATCTTAGTCTTAGAGAACAAAACAAAAACACAGTGGCCATTTCTATACATTTTTTTTTTCTATACTGAGATAGAAGATAAAATAAAATTAACTGTTAGAGAAATAAACGAAAAAAATTCTACACATATTTTTTTTCTATATTGAGGAAGGAAAAAAAATCTACACATATTTTTTTCTATATTGAGGAAGATGAGGAGGACTAAAGGTTGACAACATGGTTATTGTCTTCAGCTGTGAAACAAAACAGTGAGTGGTTCAAAATCTCTTCAATGTATCTATTAGCATCTATTTATTTACAGTAGCGTTAGAAAGAAACCATCAACTATAAATATATATGTCGGTGTGTCATTGGTAAAGAGAAACCATCAGCTAAAATATTTCTCTATGGCAAAGCAGAGGAAATCGAACATATATTTCCATATGTCAGTCAGTATTGGAGGGAAAAACAAACTATATGGTCTGAACGCTATATTCTCATCTGTCAATTATTATACCTATCAAAATTTAGGTGTGATTTTATTTTACCAACGAAATTATTTACTTCTATTACATGAGAGCGTTAAAAGACTGCATCCAGGAATCATTTCTATACTACACTGTTATCGCGAGGCCAGCAATATTATGAAAGTAGGCGAGGTATTGAATCCCTATATAAAAGCATACTAAGGAGAATCTACATCAATAGTTTAGAATTTGAAAGAAAGAAACAGTACGCTACCTTTCATATCATGCTACGGTGTGTGTGTGTGTGTGTGTGTGTGTGTGTGTGTGAGAGAGAGAGAGAGAGAGAGAGAGAGAGAGAGAGAGAGAGAGAGAGAGAGAGAGAGAGAGAGAATTGTACAAATAGACGATGGAGATGAAAATTTCGATGCACAAATCACAAATATGAAAGCAGCTACAGGAATTATATCGCTAACCAGTAAATACACAAACTGACAAGCTGCCAGAATATCTTATCGCCAACAACAAGGTAAGAATTCTAATGTGTGTGGAGTATATAGTTACAAGCAAAGACAAAGCCCCAACTATACTCGTCACAATGAACAAATAAATAGGCGAAAGGAAAGGTGAAAAGTGTCTATCACGAACAATGAATACACGAACTGTCGGTATTTTAACACTAACAGGGTATTGAGCAACATGTAGACCTTTAATAGCAAACTTAGAACACGTGAAGCACAAAATTGGCTACGTAACATAATGTAAAAAATGATATCGCGAAAAAGGAAACCGCGAATTGCTATACAACTGCTGCTGTTGCTGCTGCTGCTGCCACTACTTACAGGTTCTCTCTCCATCCTCCCTCCCTCCCTCCTTCCCTCCTGCCTTTCCTCGCTCACTCGCTCCCGCCTTTCCTCTCTCCCTCCCTCCTTCTCTCCCTCCTTACCGCCCTCCCGCCATCACCGTGCTAACAACCGCGACGCGAATATTGCAGGCGGCCACAAGCATGCAACAAGTGAGGCGCGGTAGTGAGCGAGCCAGGACACACACACACACACACACACACACACGGCACGCAGGACGCACGCCCGGCTTGTGCGAGCGTGGGAACCTCCGTTAAGACAGGAAGTGGCCGCAACAGGTAGGAAGGGAAGGAGGGAGTGGAGGGAGGGAGGGAAGGAGGGCTGGGAACTTGGGATGGAGGAAGTAGTGGAGGCCAGGCCGCGCTACCTACCTGCCTGCCTGGTTCGCTTAGTTAATCACTCTACCTGTAGCTGCTGGTGCTGTTGTTGCTGCTCTTGTCTTTCTTACCTGTTTCTCCTCCTACTATAACTACTATATTCCTCTTGTTCCTATTCTTTCTCCTCCTCCTCCTTTTGTCTCCTCGTTCTCTGTTTTTTGTCCTTCTACTACCACTTTGTTTTATTCTCTATCTATCACTTTACTCTCTCTCTCTCTCTCTCTCATCTCTCTCTCTCTCTCTCTCTCTCTCTCTCTCTCTCCTACCTTTCCGTTCCATATATATCCCTTTCATACATTTTGTCTCTTATTTTCTCCTCTCCATGTTCTTTCCCTTCCCTTCTCCTGTCTCTGTGGCCATTGTTTTTCCTGCCATTGTCTCCATTTTCACTCCTGTCCCCTACACTGTGTTATACCCTCCTTTTATTGCTCTCTCTCTCTCTCTCTCTCTCTCTCTCTCTCTCTCTCTCTCTCTCTCTCCTTTTATCTGCATTTCTTCTCTCCCTTTACTCTTCCTTCCTTTATATAATCTTTCTCTCGTTGCCTTTATCTCTCCTTTCCTCCTCCCCCCCCCTCTCTCTCTCGCTCTGTTCGAACATTTTTTCTACCTCTATCTCGCCTTCTCTCTCTCCCTCCTTCTGCCATTATTAGCTCTCCTTCTCTCTCTTCCACTCATCCATTCCCTAACCCACCACTGCCTCCATCTCTCCTTTCCTCTTTCCTTCCTCCCTCCCTCCCTCCCCTCTCCTCTCAGTTTCCTTTCCCACCACCACCACCACCATTCTTCCCTTCCCATAACCTATCCCATCCTTCACCCTGCCTTCCTCCCTCCCTCCTTCCTTTCCTCCCCTTCTAACCTACCCCTCACGTTTCTTTCATCCCTCTCTCTCTCTCCTTCCCTCCCCTTTCACGTTTCTTCCCTCCCTCTTTCCTTTCCCTCCCTTTCTCTCCCTCCTCTTCTAACCTGACTCTCATATTTCTTCCCTCCCTCTTTCCTTTCCCTCCTCCT